>JAOYSI010005063.1:0-13809 GCA_025775065.1 Hiodon alosoides
GGGATATTTTCACATTTAAACCCCTGCCCTTGAACGAGTCTATGCACGGCACTGCTATGTACCTGGGTCTCTCCAGTAACAGAAAAATGTAAAGCCAAACGCGAATAGTGTCCCGCTTAAACATCGGAATGAAAAAGCTCAGGCTTTGCAGACACATTAAACTAAGCGTTGAATCTTGTCTTTTCGGATGTTGTGGGCTGAGGCTCGGTGGAACCTGTGTTTAGCGGAGGGGGCGGTGGGTATCGGGGCTAGCAGGCAGCAGCAGACCGGAGATGAGGAAAGGTCAGGTGTGAATGGGAACGTGTACCAGTGGCGAGTGGCTGGGACCTACAACGCCGGGCCCCTCGGTGGAGGCGCCGTAATGCGGGCTCCGGCCTTTTCATCCACCGTAGAGCAGCACCTGGGGCTCCATGCTCAGGCAAGGGCAAGAAAGCCCTGACACCACCCACCCTAGCAGATGGATCAAAGGCTACATCGGACCCAGTAATAGCTTTGCGGGCTGACCTGAGGTTGAGGGTCTGTGCCTTTGTCAAAGAGAGCCCCCCCCCCATGCCTGTTCAACCGCCCAAAGAGTGCTGGGATATTAAGAATGTGGGCTTCCCAAGTATTGATTGATTTTTTTTTTTCTTCCTTTTCATCTTAAAAGCCAGAGAGAGAAAAGCACTGAAGTGGCCTGCCCACTTGAATAGCAGCGGTTCCCCACTTCCTTTGCCCGTGATTTGTACAGCACCCCAGCTGAAAGGAGCTCCCCAAAGCTAAACGCAGGGTTTGGCATGGGTTAGGGCAGTGTTGGCGCTTTACTTCAGGGATGGCCTGGCATGGTGCAGCCCATGAACCATGAGCCCTCTCTCCTGGGGAGCCTCCTTGCCTGTGCTAGCTACACTGCTCCAGTTCATGTTGTGTGTGACAATGACGCTCCTCTTCTCTACCTTTGGAACAACTTCTCTTCACGTTCATGGCAAAACGGAACCGAGTTAACCTCTAGCTTAGACTGCAACCCTGAACTGTGTTCTCTGCACAGCATTTGGCCATGGAGTAGGCCAAGGACAATGTTGCAGGCCATTGCGATGTGGTGGACCTTTACTGAGGTGCGTGCGTGCGTGCGTGCGTGTGTGCACCTGTGTGGCCGTGAAGTCAGCAATACCATTTTATGGAATATTAAAAGTATCTAAAAGATATATAATCTGCACCGTTTTAAAAATATTTATATATAATATTTATAATTATATATATTATTATATTATTTTATTATATTATATTATATATAATATAATATAATTTCCACCTTCAGTCGTTTTGAAAATGTGGATTGGCCGGATATTGTCCCTGCTTGTAAGAGATCGGTGTTATTATGTAGCTTTTGACAATCTCTTCCTGTAGGCTCACCGAGAGTGAACAGAACCTGCAGGGCCGTGTGAATAGAAATATACTATTCTAACCTCATTTACAAATGAATTTATGATGGGGTTTTTACTGTTGCAAAGAAATGAGGGGACAGTGGTTTAATGACATTTCTGCATAGATACCCGTATTTTAATGCAAAATGTGGTCCAAGTGAGGGTAGAGTGACCTCGATGTTACTTATGATGAAAAGCTGGAAAAGCACTTAGATGGGAACAATTTGCCCTTACTTCTGATGTGTCACCGGCGTGCATGACATTTTAAAGGCAAGACAAATTTCAGCTTCTCCCTGAGCAGAGAGAAGAGATGACTCCCGAGGCCTGTGTGATGATGGAGGGATAAAGAGATGGACTTCTCCTGAGCACAACAGCAGAGCAAACAGACGCCCCAAAGCTGTAGCGCCATGCACGGTTTGATGGTGTCCTGTGAGGCGGCACTTAACATAGACCAGAGTGGCATGTCGCTGTCTGCGGTGCTGAAAATCCCTTGCCGCTGTTTAGAGTAAGTGAACGCACCGACTCTAAACTGACAGGTTGAGATTGTAATCCCCCACCCCCATTATACATTTCGGGCACCTTCCTGCGGACGTAGCTCTGGGAAGTCGTGCACACAAGCTGGCAGCTTGGTCTCACTGACGTGCATGGCTTCTCATGCCGTGGGAGGGGCAGCTTATCCTACAGACAGCTCTGGGTGCTATCTGGGCAGCCCGATTTGCACTGCCCGATTTGCGCTGCCCAGCTTTTGCTGCAAAGTGTACTTTTAAAGGGCCTAACGGGTGGTTGTGTCTGACGGGCGTTCTGCCTGCTGAACACAGAGTTCAGGACAGTCACAGATTTAAAACAGCAGTGCTGGTACTGCTCCAAAGGCCCTGGCGTAGTCGGCAGTTCCTGCGTCCAGCAGTGGGGGGGGGGGGGTCCGTTTCCGGTTTCCCCTGGTAGCGAATGGGAGCCAGTGTTTGGAGATTAAATAAACCTTCAACTCCATGTGGAGCCTGCAAGATCTGATTGGGTTATTTTGCCCCGTGAGTTTCTCCTCTGTTCCTTATCATTCATTTCCTCATAAGTCTCAGAACGGATGGATTCAGGAGGTGACTTCAGGAGGTTCAGCTCCCCGGGAAACACTTGCACTCGCGCAAGGCTTACGCTTTCGCTTTGCGTGACTCTGGGTAATATCTGCCCAGTGTTACGGAAACTGCAGAGAAACGGCAATTGCATTCAGGTACGTTTTCCATTGGGCAGAAAATGGTTCACTTGCGGTCGGCGAATGCCTACTAAGGCGTGGTTTAAATATTCCCCAGTAGAAGACCTCCCACTTACCCTGTTAAGAGAGAATTGAGACAAAGGAAAATGCACTCTAACTTACACACACATATTCACACAAATACACACACACACACACACACTCCCACAGTTATGGCAGCCCTCTAAACGCATGGAGCTATTTCTGCCTTCTACTGAATGTGATTTATAATTCTTTACAATAACCGAATGCTACTTGGCTCTCACAAGGTCTGCCTTAGGAGTGTTTCAAGCAGAGTGCAAACGTATGAGTCATTAGTTAGGCTGTTCTCAGTGCAGCTTTAAGAAAATCCGCCCTAAATTTGCATATAGTTACAGACAGATTAAGATGCTCTCGCTTTGATCATGCTGATGCGATTTTAGGTGAAAAACTGTACTTTGTCACCATGAAAGCAATGGCTTAAAATATTGTGTGAAGGTTTCTTGCTACCTTATTAGAGAAGAGAACACTTGATATCGTGTCTCGTGGGTCAGCAGGGGGCAGCCCGCGCCAGACCCCCTTAATCCTTCATTTAAGCGGTGAGAGTTTGAGCGTATGGCTGGGCGATGCTGGGAACCAAGATGAGCTGGGGGGAATGTAGGTCAGATATAAACAAATGGTAAGTTCAGGACTCCATGGTGAAACTCCCCTTGGGAGAACTTCTATCTCGTTGACCTCTAGCACCTCTAACGAGAAATCCCTGATAAATAATAGTAATTACTGATAATACATTTTTGGTGTATAGGTTTTGTAAATTGTACAATTTTACAAAAAAAAAGTGAATATAGAGACTTTAAAATGATACTGGCCTTCTGCCTTGTGTGTGTCACAGTTGTGTGGACCCCCGCCTTTGAAGGGCCACAGCTGGCTTCAAAGAGGGGCCACTGACAGCTGCCCCAAGTTTCGGGGCCATCCACGCCCTCTAACGTACCGTTCACACGGGCGTGAGACAAAAAAACCTTGAAACTCGGTTGCAAAGATAAAACTGAAACTTCTCAGGGATTTTTGTTTTTCTTCTTAGCATCCAGGAGTGTCTTCGACAGAACTTGGGGTGACTGTTACTGGAGGCTGGCCTAAATGTACAGGAAGGCCTTTTCTTGTTCTGTGTCCCATGCAGTAATTGGTTACTTTTGGTTGTTTGAGGTGCTGCACCAGGGAGGATATTTCACTTCCTGTTTAAGCCCTCTCCACAGTCTTGAGAGAGAGAGAGAGAGAGAGAGAGAGAGAGAGAGAGAGAGAGAGAGCATTTGAGAATGCTGCCTCAGAGATTACACATCTCTCTGAAAATGACTGGGTCAGATGTTATCCGCGCAGCCTTTGTAAAATGACATTTTGCTATCAGACAAATCAATACCATGGACAAAAATGGGCTTTCAAGAACAATTTTCTCCCTGCTTTCTTTTGAACCCTGCACAGTTTATTTTCCAACAAGGAGCTCTTTCGGAGATTCAGTTGTTTCTTTGGCACATTTGGGGTTTATCTCCGCCGTCCACATTGAGTTTATAATTGAACTCTGCGAGCTGCCCTTACTTCACACCAAACTGTATTATTCAACAGTGCAGCCTATAGATATCCTCCGGAATCATTTGTCCCTGAATTACAGTGAATTAGGTTCCTAAACGTAAAGCTTTCTTTCTAGGCCCCTGTTTAATAATTGTTTAAGATAAAACATGAACTGAATGTGATTAGGAGTACAGAAGTTGTAAAAGGCTTACCCATTCAGACACACGCACATCATTTTGAATAAACATTAATAATATGAAAGACATACTGTCTTTTTTTGACTTGGGATTTGGTAGCTTTGAATTCTGCTGTTCAATTCAGAAGAACCTTCCTCTTTCTATGAATTTTCGTGTGGTAATGCACTGTGGGACAGCAGATGACACTGTGTGGGTGACAGCTTTTGTTTGCCTTGTGTTCAAGGACCATTTTCCTCCAGGTTCTGAGCTGAAGGACCGGCGTTAAAAGAGAGACTTTCAAATCCGACCAGATTGACAGCTCTCTCGCTTGACCCAGTCACTTCCCAGTTAACCAAATGTTGGCAAAAACACCCGTCGAAGCGGAGAGCTCTTTAGTGTACACAAGGCGACTGGATTGGGTCGAACACAGTTCGGGCGAGGGTCCTTACCAACTGTGCTACTTGGGAGGCAATGTACACAGGCTCGGAGTAGTTTCCTCCCACTGACCTAAATACGACTGTGAGCATCAGAGGGGGAAAAGGTTAAAGGTTAAAGGTCAGAGGCTGGACGTTTTTTGAGATTTATATCGTCAAAGGTACTGTATGCATTTACTGAATGGTAAATATCTGAATGGGATTCACGGTGCATAATACTGGGTTCAGCTTTGTAGCTCACACAAACACATGTGCCATGCCTGCACAGGCAAGTTAAGGAAAACATCACCATTGCCCTTTGTTTTTATAACCAACAGACTGGGTCCCCACTCAGGACTGAGGAGGCGGTTTTCTCTTTGGGAGTTCTGATCAAAAACAACGCGTGGACGCGAGTCAATTCAATCATCGGGCATATGAACCCTAGACAGAAGAGGGCCATCTCCAAAGCTTGGTGCCTCCTTTCTCAGCGTGACTCACCCCCCACCCCCATACACATAGCTGAAGTCCTCGGGAGTACATCAAGGTAATCTTGTTTGCCCAGTGTCCACAAAGGACACCATGGTTCTCTGGAGGTGGTGCAGTCTCCCGGGCTGCAGATGGGAAGATACAGATGGGGGGGGGGGTGTTGTTTTTCCGCTTTGGGATTTGTTCAGAAGCAGCATCAGACGAGGCTGGGCGCGTGCGGACCAGTGAGGAGAAGATGAGAGAGCCGGGTGGCTCAGGTATAATCTTTATTCTCTTTAAACACAGAGGGCATTTCCCTATCCGCTAATAAAATAATGATTTTCAGAACTTCTGAGAGTGCGGTTGGTTTCTGCGCAATGCGTCATCGTGGAGCCGACGTCCCTGCGACGCCGTAGAAGCGCCGTTCGGTGACCTAGTTGCCACACCCTTTTTCGTTGGGGGGCGAGAATGTAGCTCCCTCTGCATCAGTGCAGGTCTTTTCACTGGAGCTGGAAATCTGACTAAAAGCAGCACAATCAGAGAGAGGGCTGCGTACTTCACAGTCTTTGTAAAACGCTGGGGGCTGGGGTGGGCACAGCTGAATCATAACATTTTATGATTTAATGTGAATACTTGGGCTATAATTACTCTCCTAGTGTGCGGCCATCAAGGAGAAGAGGGAGAGGATTGAAAATGTCTCTCTACGGGATAAATAACCCTGGCATGCTGGGCCCGGTTGTGAAATAGCTTTTTAACTGTGGGCATGTGTCGGACTTACTATTCAAATGTTGTTCTTTGTAGGAAGGGGTTTGGCCATGGAGGAAAATGAGCAAAAAAACAAACAACTTAACAAACAGAACTATATGGGCAGACGGGAGAAAAGCTTGATTGTAGAAAAGCCCGTTGGCGCCTCCGTTTGGCGGTCTCCTCTCCCCTCGGCCCGCGGAACAGGGAAATGAAAGTGTGTCACGGCCGCGGCAAGGCCGGGGGGAAGGCGGAAGACGAGAGAGGCGCGGGGGGGATGCTGTCTGTAACGGGGGCGCAGGTCCCGCTCCGTCACCCTGAGTGAGGAGGAGGAGGAGGAGTGATGGAGGAGGTGGTCACGGGATGCACACAACCGACACCTTTCAAGTCTTCACAAATGAATTGCGTCCGAGAGTAGACGCTAGTCTATAGCTGTATTGCCTCATTGGCAATAAACACTATAAAACCATAAAAGTTGTAATCTCAGACGAATACCTCCAACCTAGAGCATAGACCTCTATACAGTCAGCTCTGTATCCTGATAAATATACATTTACTATACCCCGTTTTGTTTTTCAACAACTGTGTCCTCTCACTGTGCTGAACGCCACACAGTTGAAACGCAGTCTTTTTTTTTTTTGCTTCAATAGAGACAAGTGATAATTAGGAGATGGCAGAGACGAAAGCCCATGAAATATACTTCCGTATACCTGGGTAACTTGGTAAAGTAAGGGTCAACATCGCTAAGATGCATCCCTCTCTTTCGCGTTGTGGAACAGCTCACCTCAGAAGTTTTTACTTCGTTTATACATTGTGCTTTAATAACCAGCCAGTAAAGAGACGGGCGCCAAACCGAGTGGGTCAGCTTATTGGGCACCGGCCCGATATTGCTCTTTGCTGTCAGGAAACAGACAGGCTGTGCCAGTTATGTGGTTTTGTACCCCTGACATTGGACAGGAGACAATCTGCCCGCAATATTATGCAACTCGGGGACAATCCATTAAAATCCAGGGCTGTTTTTATTCATTTATTTATTTTCATCTGCCTTTTTGTTTTGCCGTGTAATTGGAGGGAAATGGAGCCTGTCACAAAGGGATCTTTGGAAGCCTCAATTTGGGAGGTGCATTAGCGAACCTTTGTCCCAGTGTGAGATGGGGAGATCATGCGAGCCCACTCCAAGACTCATTTTAACGCCCGGTGTGAGTCTCATTTTAACACCCAGTATAAGACTTATTTGAACATCTGGTGTGAGACTCGTTTTAACACCCACTCCAAGACTCATTTAAACACCTGGTAATCAGAAGTGTGAGTGTGAACACAAACCAAAGGGCAGCCAGGGGAGGGGGCGGGGTTAGGCTGATCGAGGCGCACCCACTCACGTCATGTGCGGAACACCAGGGGGAGGGGCCTGAGCGTGGGGGGCTGGCAAAGACAAAGCAAACGGCAAAGGTCCAATCAGAAGCGGTGCTGCTGACGGAAGACGTCCACTCTGCAACTGCTCCAGCGATCACACACCTGTTTTTAACATCTACAGCAACGCAATAGAATGTTGTTCAGTTCCACGGAATTGAGCTTCGACTCTTTGCGGAGTTACGTTACGCTGA
The DNA here is from genome assembly GCA_025775065.1 of Hiodon alosoides. NCBI lineage: Eukaryota > Metazoa > Chordata > Actinopteri > Hiodontiformes > Hiodontidae > Hiodon > Hiodon alosoides. Next base: position 7,585 of record JAOYSI010005063.1, read on the forward strand.
GGTTGACACAGCTTGGGATTTATTGCCCGGACTTGTTCGGTATGAAAGGACCAGTCGGTGCAAACGATCGAGGTACACCCTGACACACCTCTCTGGGTTTGGTGTGTACCGGTGATGGTTTTGTACCTGCTGCCCGCATCCGCGGTGACAGGCCATAAATGAAGGATTGCTCTGTGTACGGATGGCCTTAGATGGAGTTGGGCGCCTCCCTGTTAACTGGTCGTTTGCCGATTTGACGTGCGCACGGCGGAGGAAAAGCTCAACGCCGTCGGGGCTCATCGGTTCTTCCATATCCACGCCTCGAATCGCAGTCCTCCCGACTTGCAGAGGCTGAAGAGATCTTATTACCGGGCCATTACCGGGCCCCCTCCGCGATCATTGGAGTTTTCTCTCACTAGCCTTCCAGGATCTATTAGTTTGTCGCGGTTTCTGTTTCTCCCGCATTTTGCCTGTGGTTATTTATTTTGATACAAAGCGAATGTTATTTTGATTTACTAATGCAGAAATTGTCCATCCACGTCCCTGTCCTCGCACACCTGCCAGCCCAGACTAATAGCTTTTGATCCCAGCCTCAAAGTGCCGCCGCGCGCCTTCCGTAGCAGTTGTGACTCATCCATTTCCCCCGGCAGGGCTGATGAATTTGCCTTTCATCAATACCTGGGCACTAACTGCGTTGGCAGCAACAAATGGTTTAACTTTTATTCTGTTAATGCACGTTTGAATCACCGCCTCGGAGAGGCCGCGTTTTTTATTTTGTTTTTGTTAGGCTTCCGCACGCTCTGGCGTTTATGTTTGGAATTAAAATCATTCTGAGGAATGAAGAGAGAACACGATTTGAAATGGAACGGCAGAAGTGGCACTCGCAGTACATTAAAGGCGATGAGTCGTGTCAGAGGCGGTGCCTTGACCGTTTCTCCGGTCTGTTTTTTCGCGGTGGATTTTGGCAGGGGACCTTTTTTTGGATTCGACGTCGTGCCCGTCCGGCCTTGCTTTCCCCAGACGCCGCGCTTCTGCTGTATCGCCGCGGAATGACCTTGAGTCACCTAACTCCCGCGTTTGCTCCCTCTGCACGGGCGCTTCAGACCTTTAGATCGCAGGTTTTTAAATCAGGAAACCGCATCTGAGGTGAATTGTAATTTTTCAAATTTTTTTTTTTTTTTTTTTTTTATCCTGCTCTGTGTATGCTCCAATTCTTCTGTAGATGTGTTTTGAGGGCAATCATTGTCAGTAATTTGTCTGGCCGTCTAAATTATTCTGAGGAGAAAGAAAAAAGAAAAAAAAACCCATCAAGACATTGATGTATCCTTGGACGACAGCTGATTGATTGCATTTTGATAGCAAATGGGTTTTGAAGGGGCGCATTGTCCCTTCCTGTTGTCAAATGAACACTGCAGACCGATCCTTTTTCTGCATCGTTGAAACCAATATCCAAGTTAGAGGTGAATAATGAGTGTGTGCTACATGGTTCAGCTCAGGCAAAGTGTCTCCATATACATCCACGGTCCCCATTCAGCGGTTCCAACCTGTGATTAACCGGGCACCAGGCTAACCAAGCTAACCACCACATGGCTTAGCACTGAAAGTGGATTAGTTCCATTCTGTCCCTGCGAGCACACGGCGCACAAGGAGTGGGAAGGTGGAGGCCCTTGCACCAGCGCTGAAAGGCCACGCCTCCCCTGCCTCCTTCAGCCTAGTGACAGGCAGAGCCTAAATTTTTAATTTAAAAATTAAAGATGGGAAATGTAGTGCCATGCCTGTAGGGAACACATAGCACAAGATGCTAACCATGCTAACCAGGCTAATGTTTCCTTTGAAGCAAACACAGTGAAATGGCTGCTCCAACGTTATATAACACGTTGGAGCAGCCATTTCACTCAGTAATGCACACAGGCTGGTAACCACAGGGCTGCTGGTTCAAATCCCAAGAAGGACACTGGGGGAAGTGCAAATAGTTGGCTGTAGGGATGCAGATTCAATTCCCTGCTGCAGGCCTCTGCAGCACGGTAGCCCCAGTTCACTACCCCGCAGGATGTTCTCGAAAATGAGGACTGTTTCTCAATGTACTTGTCTGGTTAAATAAAAACCTTTTTAAGATTATTTTATTGTTGGAAAAACCGGTCATTATTGGCAGAGGCGTTCAACCCAGCACGACCTACAAAAACTCAGAAGGCTAAATCCACCGCGTTTTCTGGGATCATCCAAAATTTAAATTAATGTTGTGTCCTCTGCCTTGAAGTTCAAGGCTGGACCACTTTGGATGGGAATAAAGCGTGTGGTTTCCCAGCCAGGGGTTAACCTGCAGGGAGGCTTAAGGTACTGCCTCCAGTCAGGGATCTGCGCCCTGGCCTACTTACAGCAGCCAACGTTCTGCTGGCCGCACATCGACAGTGGTTTTGAACCCCCACTCGGATTTAAGTCCGGTAACACAACGGGTTGACTGGACTTTTGCATACGTTCGGTTTAGATTTTTTGGTTTTGGCACTTGACCTTCTCCATCTCCGTCTCTTCGCAGCAGAGGCACCGGAGCAAAGGCTCGGCCAGGCTTGGAACAGCTCCGAAGAGCTTGCAGGGGCAACCGTTGAATTAAAGGTTAGTCCCTCTTCTTTCCCTTCAAAGCCCAAGCCACAGGCCGAGGGCTTGTTTCAGGGGAAAATGCCAGAGGTCTGGTCGGGTCGGGCCCCACTAAGGGTTATTTTCCTCCGTCAATGCCGTGAGACCTACAGGCCTTGCCGTCTCCGTCGGCAAATAACCTTGTTCTTCAGTCTTTATGCGTAAATGCCACCTGGCGGGCCTTACTCTTTCAGGCCGAGTGTCAATCAAGAGTCTTCAAGAAAACATTTTGGTGGGGGAGGGGGAGTTGTATCGGAGCTAAGCTGAGAGGGACTGTCATGTCCTGATTTTGGACAAAGCCACAGTAATTTTGATCCATCGTTTTAATTATAAAGTGGGAAGAAACATAAAGGGGAAAGGATGGACCGCCAGTGCAGAGCAGAAACCGGATCTGTTTGGATTCGCACTGTGGGTGTAGCCCCTTCACGGGTTAAAGACTCTCACTAATGAAATATCGATTTTGCTTTTGCTTTTTTTCTGGGAGGATCCAAAAATACTGCCCGGGAACTCGACTAAGTTGGCTGTTTAGAAAAAAGGAAAGATCAAATATCTCTCTGAAATTATTTATAAATCCAGCCAGCTCCTCACATGGGCTGCATAGCGTATGAATTACTATTCAACAAGTATATCCAGGGTCAACAAAACTTATGAGTGGCTGTAACCATTCTACAGAAAATAACTTTTAGACCTCGCCTGTGAATTAAAAATAAGAGATATGGCGGCAGAGGTTAAATGGGTTTCTTGGAGAACTAACAGTGCTCGCTTTGATGCTTCTGTGGGTCATAGAGCGAAAGGGGGTCTCTGTTTTACCCATGCGTAAACTGGCTTACTAGAGGATTGTGGGTAATTTGCCCCCCCGGTTCCCGTTGGCCTGTGTCTGGAGCCTGCCCCCGCCGGTTGCCGCAAAGACTCCCACAACCTGAGAGTTCAGACTCGAGGCGCGCTGCAATTTTTCTTAGTTATTGCACATGACATATCCAAAGTGGCAGAATGTGGGCTGGAGAGAGAGGTGTATACATTAGATAGATGAGAAGAGATTCTCTTCGATTTTTCTCCCATCGCCTCGATACATGCCTAAACGTCCCAATTTACCCGGGGGGACAGGGGCCGGGCAGGTGGAGGGACTGTCTGCCTCTTCCCGAGGAACTGGGACCGGGCAGGTGGAGGGACTGTCTGCCTCTTCCCGAGGAACTGGGGCCGGCCAGGTGGAGGGACTGTCTGCCTCTTCCTGAGGAACTGGGGCCGGCCAGGTGGAGGGACTGTCTGCCTCTTCCCGAGGAACTGGGACCGGGCATCTGGAGGGACTGTCTGCCTCCCGACAATCCTCGAGGGGTCGTCACAAGACAACAGGAAATAAACAAAGGACTGGATTTTAGGTTGCAATCTCAATCTTCTCTCCCAGCAGCCTCTGTTTGTTCGAGCTCCTGTTTTACGGTGTGCATGCAGTTGTACCCCTGCAGTCGTATTTCAGTTCCACTCCCTGGCCGCGTGATGCACCTGTAGATCTCTCCCCAGAGACCCGTCAGAACCCGCCCAGTCCGGGGGGGGCCCCTGTTGTCGGTGCTTAAATGAAGATCTTGTGCTTTTCCACTGCCACCCTGTGGTATAGGCGCTAATTATGGAGCTCGCTATTTATAGATGTGTCAAAGGCTTCCAGGTGGTTTCTGAGCCCGGTTAAAAAGACACGGTGGGCAGCGTTTGGAAGCCAGGAGGAGGGGTGCTGTTTCTCCAGCCCGCCTTTGGAGAGTCTCCGAAGCCCAGGTAAAGCTCACATGTTCCTGGTGGATAGTGGTCTTGGTAGCTCTCCACCACACTCTCCACAGCTCACAGCTCCAACAGCTCACCAACAGCTCACTGGTCTCCTCTTGCAAACGTTACTCCACAGCGTTACACCAGCTTGACTTGCCAGTAGGGTAGAGTAGGGTAGAGTAGGGTAGAGTAGGGAGCAATTACCTTCGGTCCAAACCTAGCAGACCAGCCGAGCACAGTGAGCGATAACTGGTCTGGTTTCGTTGTCGGGGCGAGGTGATGTTTTAGCGAGCGGTAATGAAACTGGTGGGGAAGCATTGACATGCACTCTGCTGAAGCCAGGCTTTTGAGGCTCCCTTGACGCGTCGGGCGCGATCCGATGTCTGCGGCGGCGGCTCGTTACGTGCTGGAGCACATCCCCGCAGCGTTGCCGAGACATTGTAGCAACATTATGAACTCCACCCCCTGGAGGTTGTGGCGCGGCGCGCATACAGCCGGGCTGATTAATTCCCTTCGCTTTCTATCGAACCAGCACACTTACTTTGCAGGTTTCGCCGAAGGGGATTTCTTTAGCATTTATGACTTATTTAACTATAAAGCTGGGATTTTAGGAGATTAGCCCGAGAAGATGTACTCTTCCCAACAGATGATGAGGGATGGCTAAGTGGCTAAGTCCTCACAATGGCAGCAAAGTGCTGGAGTGAACACAATCAGCTCCAGTCCGCTCCCATCTAGACAAATCTGGAAGATTGCATCGTATAATTAATTAACTTCATGGGGGATACTCGCTCCTGTAAATGCGAGGGGCTTCGAAGACCAACTTGCGACGGCATGCTTTTTAAAAATTTCAAAATAGCTAATAGCTGTACATGGTCCACAGCTTCGCACGGAATTCTATTTGTTATCTTTAATTGTCGCTGAATGACAGGCAATTAGGATTTGATTAGGGTGACAATGCCTCAGTCGTCTCCTTGAAACTGGGGGATTCTAAAACCCACCAACTTCGGCTTATGTTACACGAGAGCGGTATTATGGGATGGGAGCAGAATCCCATTTAAAGCCATTTAATTTTTAAGCTTTTGACTTTGACAGGGGGAAAAAAAACGCGCGGTGACGTCTCGGGCAAAGCCGTGCGTAGGTTTTTGAAAAGCGGAGGCATCCTTAAACCACGATGTCGTGCTCGAGCTTTGGGGCAGTGAAGGTTAATAACCGATGGCGCTGCGTATTTGGCCGTTATTTAATTATTTCATGTTTTTTGACTGATTGTTTCCGTAATTCGCTCTCCTGTCGGGGGCGCGTTGGGGGGTTAACGGGATGCATTTTTAATGGCTTCCCCTCTCTGTTCTAATTCTGCCGCTGTTCTCCTCCCGCCGACAATGAATCCGGCGCCTGCTTTAGCCGCTGAAATTCCTTATGTGATTATTTTAGCCCTTTGGCTTCAGTGCTCTGTGATTGTTATTGGGTATGGGGAGGGGCACTAAGAGAAGACATGGGATAGGTGTGCTTATCTCTGTACTCGTCTCCACCAGTCAGAAACCTCAGCCCTGGCTCCCGTGAGATTCTGCTGAAAGGTTAGCGTCGGTTCAAGGTTTTTTTTAGTGTTTTTACACAATGGGAAGTCCTCAGAAGGAAGCAAGGCTGTGCAGGTGCAGATGAGAAAGGCCATTGGACAGATGTGCTCACAGCCCCCGAGGGACTCCTTTGAATGACTGAAGTGACAGACAACTGAAAAGGCTTGTGAGCCAGGGGCAATGGTTGCAGTGGTGCGTGTGTGTTTCAGTGTGTGCGTGTGTGTGTGTGTACCTGTGCCCGTGTGTTGAATGAATGAGTGTGTGTGTGTTTCAGTGTGTGCGTGTGTGTGTGTAC
>JAOYSI010005064.1:0-24087 GCA_025775065.1 Hiodon alosoides
GTAGCAAAGTGTCATTTCTTCAGTGTTGTCACATGAAAAGATATAATCAAATATTTACAAAAATGTGAGGGGTGTACCCACTTTTGTGAGATACTGTATGTCCTGATACATAAAACCATAGTATTCAAAGAGGGTGTACTTTCTTTTTCATATGACTGTATCTAAAGTTATGCAAATACTAGCCTGTTTGGTCTAGGAAAAAAAAAATTGAGTGAGAGATAGAATAGAATATCTTTTTAGCCTTGCAAAATTTAGGTAATGACAGCAGAGTGAGGTGGGGCAGGGACAATGTCAATGTCCCCAGCAAACGGAAATACCACTTATTCTGCATGTTTTAAAGGAAGTTGCTGTCGAAAGGGGAAGCTGACACACCAGTCTCCACATAAACAACAAATACAGCCATCGTCATCAATCTGTGATCTTCAGGATCTCTTAACACAACATTTTGAACTAAACCCACCGAAAGGTGCTATATCAGATAAATAAATTATTATTATTATTATAGTCAATCGAATGTGAGACAACAAATAAGCGTGGCCCATTAGTGCGTTTAGTGCTAGTTCAAATTAAATATCTTGATCTTGAAACGCATATATTGTTAGCAACTTTTTAAGTCTTATCAGCCTGCGCGGGCTGAAAATAGAGCCTGAGAAAATAGAGCCTGTGGAGGAGAGGGCACTTCTTACCTTTTTTACGTTTTTAGTCACAGAACTTAAGGCACTGTAACTCATACTCTCCTTGTCTGGCATTCCTGGGGCAAAGAAACAAGACAAATCACTTCACAAAGTTTAACCTGTGGAGTAGGATGGACATGGGAGACATACACACATTTATCAGTCAGCACTACATAGGCCATCTACTTGCACGGTTTTAGAAACGATGTTATTAAATTTACTAAACATCAAAAGGGTTTAATCACCATGTGATGCAATGCTACAGTCACATACTCAAGATAGATCACGAAAAATTTAACAGAAATCCCCCATCAATTTCCAGTGTAAAAACAATTTTAATATAACATCAGATGTTATAATTTTGTGTAAATGTAAGCATCTCTGGGCTGTTTTATATGTGTTCATGTGGGAAATGCTCTACTGATCAGATATGAATCTGAAATCTGAATCTGACAACAGACGTGATCAAGTAAACAAGTGCAATTCCTTTAAAGGTCTATTACAAATGTTTAACAATTTAATGATTACATTATATAGTTTTTACATTCAACAGTTTCAATAAATACTGCATTTTCATAACAATGGATCATTTATGACTAACCAGATTTGCTGACTAAACCTTCATACTGCATGATTTAGTAATTATGATAACCTTGGGTACAATATACCTTAAAAAACCCGATATATCTGAGCAGATATGCCAACACTCTAGTACAAAATCCAAGGTGTTGTGAATCCACAAATTTCAGCCAGTAGAATCTGGTGAACATGAGCGGAGTCACCCAGACTGCAGCTTTGCAAATGTCAGTGACTGACACACCCTGGAACATCGCACAGCAAGTGGCTTGTCCCCTGTTGGAATGGCCCACATGCTTCTTATGTTGCTGAGCATATATTCCATCTTTGCAGTCTCTGTGAGCCATCGGTCCTGCGACTGAGGCCCGTAACAGATAAACAGCTGTTCTGACTGGTGAGACCTCTCCGTTATCTCCACGTAGTGTGCTAGTGCTCTCATCGGCCATACCTTCTGTAGGAGAAGCTCTCTGTCAGACTGTAACGGTGTGAGACAGCGAAAGACCGTGAAAAGAGCAAACATGCCCTTAACGCAGAAAATGAGTGCAACACGTTTACTTGCTTTGCATAACTTATTGCCAACAAAAATGTGGTCTTAAAAGATAACAGCCTCAGCTCTGCTGAGCACATGGGCTCTAAGGAAGGTTTTGTCAAGACTAGAAACACAACAATTAGCCTCCACTGGGGAACAATGTTTCCCCTTGGTGGTCTGAGCCGCTGGGCCAGTTTCTATCCCACAGACTCTGGGAGAAGCAAGTGGAAAACGCTTGGAGGTAAACTTTCAGCGTGGAAGGTGACTACTCATCAAGAACTGTAGTATCTCTACAATAGAATAGGTGGTGGAATCTTTATCCCGCACACTACTGCTGGAAAAAGCCCCTCAGAACAAGAGTGGGCTGCCCCTGTATTCATCAAGGTGTTACTCACCCTCTCAGAAATGCCCATAAGGCCTAGCCGCAGCCTTTCAGGGGGCCAAACCGACAGCTGCAGGTTGGTTTGTGGTGGCAAAGAGAGCTCTGCATCAGACTGAGAAAGTTGCGGTGGACAGTTGAAATTTCACCACTCAGCTTTTCCTAGCCCAAAAATGTTCAACAGAGTAGAAACTCTGGACCAGGAATCTAGCCTCAGCTCCAGGTAGCTTGTTGCCTGAGCTTGTACCAGCTGGGTCTTGCTTCACTGTCAAACCTAGTCTGGAGAGGTGGTCAGTGACAAGTTGCGTGATTTGGCACATATGATCCAGTTGTTCAGGTAGTTGAGATTCAGTGGCAGGAATCAGCAAACCAGTTGCCTGAAGGGATGGACTGTGACAACTGCCTCCGGGTCAACACCTTAAACCACCTGCGGTTGACCTGCCCGTGATAAAGAGTCAGTCTGGGACCACTTTGGTGTAGCTTCCTAGCCACAAGCTTAAGTTCTATCAGCTGCTGATAGCCAAAACCAACAACAGAGCCTGTTACACTACCATTTAATTGTCCTGATATGCTCGGAAATTGGCAGCTGAGTAACCCTTTTTAAGGAGGTTCTCAATCATTGCTTGTTCAGGCTCATTGCATCTTTAGACCAAGCTAGTGGGTAGCTCCAGCACCAGATCAGTAAACTCAACCGGCAGAGAGTGGGAGAGACCCATCTTGTCAACATGGTCCAGCTTGTAAAGCGCGTCACCAGAAACAACACCGGTCACAGGGGAACGTGAGAGGTATTGGGTCAGGCTGAATAGCCAACACCTGCATGCCTCTGGGTCCTCAGGAATGGTGTGTCCTTTCACACTACATGGGAAGTTGCCTGGGGCACCGTTGGGAACCAGTATCATTTATACGGGAATGAGAGCAGCACCTACTGGCACTCCTGCTTGCAGACCACCAGGCCAAAGCCAGTGAGACAGAAGTCAAACCCAGTCGATCAGTGCTCTCTTCTGGAATTTAGAGCAGTGCTCACACAAGGAAGGGTCCTCTGAAGCCAGATCAGCACGTGCAGGAATAGTGGCCATCAATCGATGGCAGACTCTCAAAGCACCAGACACACTTGTGGAACATCCTCTCCAACATTGTTCCTTGTTAGAAAAAGAAACAACCTCTGAGAAAACTTTGGAGGTGTGTGAGCACTGGAGCATGTGCGAAAGACATCAAAGCTCAGGTTAAAACATTGAAGCTCACGCAAAGGACTTAGTTACGTCGACAAATGTCACAGCTATGTCGACAAACGTCAAAGTTATGTAGACAGATTTCAGAGCTGCGCTGAAAAGTGTCAAAGGTGCTTGCACCAATGTTAAACTGGAAAGTGTACTTAGCATCGCACCGATGTAGATTAGCCAACCAAGATCTGGTGTGCAAGTACTGTACGGCACAAACAATGGAAGCACTAAAGTACCCTTGCAGCACACCTACAGCTAAAAGCTTAAATAAGCAGGCTGTACCAGAGCTCAGGCAGAGCCCAGAACATAGCTAAAAGATTAGCTCCAGCTGGAAAAATACAGAAAAACACAAACTTATTTTGCTACAAGACAAAACAACTAAAGAAACAAAAAAAACAACAACCGTAATTTAACTGCTAGCAAAAAGAGCACACAAACTAATGCTAGACCCAGGGAAGGGCAATAGAAGTCGCCGGCATCTCAAGGCACACGAGACTGCGATCAGGCTAGCAAGCAAACAAACAGCTCACAGAAATACACAAAACAATTCTTTTTGCCAAGCGATTTTACAAAGTATACAAATGACAAATATCTGAGATACTAGAATGCTCAATTTCTCTGTGAAGAAAAAAGAGAATGGGAGTCACGGCCGCTGTGCTTTTTTAAGATAACGGAAAACATGACATCGGATGCATTATCGACTGATTTAGCATATCTGCTCAGATATTACTGGGTTCTTAAGAGAAAAAACCATTTAGTGATTGTTCATATTTCGTATTTGGAGTGGAACAAACTGGTTTGCAGTAGCTGTAAACAAAAATACGATATGATAATTAATTGATAGTAAAACTGAGAGCCAGCAGTCTCTGTGTGCAGTAAGGAGTCTTAGCCAGCAGATTTCAGCTTATTAAAATTAGAACAGGCTGACCCATATGGATGAGTCTCTCTCTGTGTATGAAACAGATGGTCCTAACAAGTGGTTGGATTATTGTATTTTATATTTGTGGCATTTGTAATTGTCCTTTTGTTATAATCACTGTTGATACCATTATCAGGCAGAGAGGGTGCTTGAATGTGCCAAGAAAATGGCCACCTGTTGGGACATTTTGTTGCTTATTTGTCAGATGTTGGCATGTGTTTAAACTCTTTTAAAAAGTGACCTGGTTTTACCACCGCGATGATGATCTGTTATAAAGGCTTGAGTTCTGCCTGTGGACAATTATTGCATATGTTGAGGCATCGGTTACTGTCTTTGTTGGCCAATTGGACTATTATCCCCCAGGGAGACTAGTATTTACAAGTCCATGCAACTGCTCTATATTTGTCTTATCTGCAGGCAAAACACTCCTTTCTATTTATTGAGTGGCCACACAAAGGGATTTCATCACCTGTGTCACTAACTGCTGGCGAGAGGAATGTATGAGGACTAGATCCTAAGTGTGATCAGCCCTGTGTAGTTAAGCTTAAATAAAAAATTAAATGGTCACATCGGTTTAAAACTGGTAAAATTGGTATTTACATATTTGGCATAATTTTTGTTCATCTTATATTAGAAAAGAAGTTGTGTATGGATTTCACAGAAGAAAGCTAATACTCACGGTCACTGCTAGGTCCACTTTCCATAGCACCATAGGGAGGGGCCAAGAGTCCAGCCATACACTGACGGTATTTCTACAAATAAGAAAAAACTTTTATTATTTAAAACAGACCGATACTCCAGACACAAATCCTTTAACACTGATTCTTTCTAACACTGACACATTCCAACACTGAATCTGTCCAAAACTGAAGCCAGGACAAGGCCTTGTTTTGAGCTTACTTAAATAAGCTGGGATCTTGTCGATAACTTATAATATAACAATATTACATGAATTCATACATTGGGTTATTATCATAACCACGGTTCCCGGCAATATAACTATTAACCATCACTAATGGGTAATTTACCTTTAAGAACCAATGGCCTTAAAGGCAGCCTGTCCTCTACTGGTAAAGCCCATAACCTTCTTAGGCGGAGGTGGCTTGCTGAGAGAGCCCCCGGGACATCGGGACATGCCCCACTCCACAGCACCTCCCCCATAACGGCTTGCTATTTAGCGAGAAGCAAGAGAAGCCCCATCAACTCCCTTTCTCATAACCCGGATGCTGCTTGTGCTTTGTCAAGACTTCACTGACTGACCGACCCAGGAGACCCAGCAGCAGTTGCATTGACTACACAGTCACAGTTCCTACACAGTCAAACAGCTACCATACCATCACACAGCATACAGTACCAATACAGTCAAACAGTACCAATACAGTCAAACAGTTCCCATACCATCACACAGCACACAGTGCCAATACAGTAACACAGTTCCCATACAGTCACACAGTTCCCATTCAGTCACACAGTTCCAATACAGCCAAACAGCTCCCATATCATCACACAGCACACAGTGCCAATACAGTAACACAGTTCCCATACAGTCACACAGTTCCCATTCAGTCACACAGTTCCAATACAGCCAAACAGCTCCCATATCATCACACAGCACACAGTGCCAATACAGTAACACAGTTCCCATACAGTCATACAGTTCCCGTACAGTCACAGTCACACAGTTCCAATACAGTCAAACAGTTCCCATACCATCACACAGCACACAGTGCCAATACAGTAACACAGTTCCCATACAGTCATACAGTTCCCGTACAGTCACACAGTCACACAGTTCCAATACAGTCAAACAGTTCCCATACCATCACACAGCACACAGTGCCAATACAGTAACATAGTTCCCATACAGCCATACAGTTTCCGTACAGTCACACAGTTCCAATATAGTAACACAGTCACACAGTTCAAATACCATTACACAGCACACAGTGCCAATACAGTAACACAGTTCCCATACAGTTACAGTCACACAGTTCCCATACAGTCATATAGTCATACAATTCCCATACCGTCACACAAATCCCATACAGTCACACAGTCGCACAGTTCCCACACAGTCACACAGCTTTGAGCAAACTGTCACCTCAAAAATGGTCAAAACACTAAAAATAAATATTCCAACTTATCAACTGTTGGACAACTGAAAAATCTACTGAGATGCATTTAGTTAGGGTTATTGAAATATGTGCCACCGCAAGATGGACAGTAGGAGAAATCAAATGATAGATGTCCAAATGCATGCATGTGATCATGTACCTACATATCATTACGCTCTTAAAGGGCTCATAAAATCACCATTACCAGAGTCATCTGTTAACATGTGCTGCCGAAGCATGACTGCTAAACTGTTTCACCCTCTAAGGTCAGCTGATCAATTTTCAGCTTTCAAAAAGTCTGATGTGCTTTCTGGGGGTCCAGGCCCTGGAAATAATGCACCATTGACCCACCCTGTAAAGCAGCTTTGTGAGATGAAACACGAAACGCTATACAGATGACATGTAGTCCCAAAACATAGGGACTGCTTAGGCACAGCCACAGGGACTGCTCAGGCGCAGTTGCACTGCAGAGGATACGGAATGTAGGGAGTTTCCTCACTTCTGAGATCTGAACAAGGATTTTTGTTAATTTGCATCAATGGCGATGTTGCCCGAGAGAAACCCTTACATAAAGGAACACATGTTGTTTTGGTTCCAATCGTCTCTCTGGCAATTCAACAGCTTGCATACATGAAATCCCAATCAGACCCAGGGAAAAGAGGAAGACCTGTAATGAGCAGCAGGCTTGCTAAAGTATCATCAGCCTGCCACCAACCGGGGCATTTCAATGATTTAATTATAGTTTTAACCACAGGCCTGCACTTTTTTTTAATCTGTTATTTTTATTATTGTAGCGTTGTAGTGTGGTGCTCTCAGGAATGGCAGCCCCAATGTCCAGTAGCATGATCCCCATTAAACCAGTCACCCGACCAATTGGCCCCCTATTGGTTGGGTTTCATTTAAAAGTGGAGGGCTTCCAAAAGAGAAGGACGCCTTCCGTGTGGTATGGCAAGTGGTTGTGTTGGGGGATTTTGTGTGTGTGGGTATTCTAAGTTTTAAACTTTGAGATTATCCTTTTTAGTTAGATCATTTTGAAAGTAATTTATGCTCACACAGATCCATTTTTGTTTGATCATTTAATATCAAACAGATCATACTTGCCCATCCACTCTTAAGGCAACAAAACAGTAACCCCTCCATCTACCAATTATATTGTGCCCTGAGGCGACAGAAACAGATTGTGATTGGCTGTTTTGTGTCCTGGTAAGAACAGGCACATAGAAAGGGTCTAGGTCATCATGATAGACTGTCTAAGCACTACTGAGAGTTCCAGAAAGTGGTCTGGTTCTGGGAAACCGTAATGACTTTAAATTAGATTGGCTTGTCTAAACGATACACTAAATAACCGTTTTGTGACTTAATAACAACATCCTAGTTTATCATAATAAATACACTGCACTTTACGATTCCTATTTTGAAGTAGTGAATCAGAATCGGTTTTGATCTATTTTATTTACTTTTTTTAATTTACAGTCATAATTGTTTTGTTTTTTTTAATGTAACAAAACCCCCCTTGCCTTCCACATTTACCATCCCCTGCACCAAATTAAAAGTGAGACCAAAATAAGGATTTCAAACAACACAGAATAATTTCCTTTCATTGCGAATCGTGAATGCATAAAAAAGCTTTCAGCATAAAAACACCTGCTGCTCCTGACCCAGACCCTACCTTCCTGTGGAAGCAGGGGGAAAGCTTTCACCAATCTTTTCGTGTCAGAAATAAAACATTTTCTTTTCAAAAACACCCAACAGAAACTATATGGTTACAAAAGTATTAATAAACATTTGTGTTGTAGCATTGCATTTCATTTTGTCAAAATAATACTCATCTAAATATGACACAAATGTACAACAAATATATATGCTTTCTGTGTCCTTACAAAAAAAAGAGTACAATTAAGCACAACACAAAACATAACAATTAAAAAACAGAAACAGTTCCCACATTTCCCGTTTTTAACATGCTTCGGTTAAAGCCAAACTCTTTACCATTTCCCATGGAAGCATAGAGAAGTTAAAGAAGACAGAAAATACTAAATATCGTTAGTGTAAAACTTTTAAACAATCTAACACTCTCAATGATCTCATCGGAACAGGAAATAAATATTTCTATTAAAAGATATATCTATCTTGCGCTTAAACATATATACTGTAGTAATGATTTAGTCGATTGAGTAGAAACATATTTTTGTTAATACAAAATATTGACCAAGGAATACTCACCCAAGAAATAATCCCTTGCTCGCAGGCTAACAGATTTGTTAATTTGTGTAGATACGTCTACTAAATGGGGTTCTCTTTTTTCAGGATGCTTTCAAATGTCTCTACCTTCCCGGAATAAAAGTATTTGAGCACGTAAATCGTGCAATCCGTCGTAGCCAGTTAGGATGGACGTCGCAGTTCCAGTTGCTATATTTTCAAGAGACAAACGTCTGGACTGTGCGGGCGCGACTTCACAAACAAGACAGTAGCATCACCCGTAGTTCGAACGACTCGGGGAGTGGAGCTCTCTATCAATAATTCAACCCACCGACACGTGCGTTATATATAAAATCATATTAAACCGCGTTAGCATCTCCATATAGGAGACAACGGACTATTGTTTATTTAAACAGGTAAATTGCATCTTATGACCTTACACGTCATTATAAATTAATAAGACAATAGATACAAATAATAATAAAAAGATAAACAATAAATACAGAAGTAAAAAATGTACAAACTGAGCAGGTAATTTATTTACAATATAAAGCATAAGCATTGCTTCTGCATTTATTGCTTAAACAAAATCTGGCCCATGTAATCGTTGCTTCAGCATTTTTCAGTTGAAATTATGTAATTTTATATGACTCCCTTTTCAGTAAAACTTGTCCACAGGGGTATTCTATACGAAGTGGCCATATCAGTCCGGTTGTTCCGCATCCATCACACTGAACGTTTTTGTCATCTAAATGATTCACGTCAGGTCTAAATGATCTTCATGCATATTTAAATGCAAAACAAAATTAATAGCAGTCAATATAATGGCCCGTCCCAACTAAAACAACGTTATTACTTTTGTTGTATGGTTGGATAGGTTAAAAATAAAATAAATAAAATAAAGTAAAATTTGACTGAAAAACAATCAGAATGGTGCCGAAAATAGATAATTTCGGGTTTTAATTTCCCGACCAAGAGTAACCAGAAAAAGTATAGATATAGTTTACAGAAGTATCTCTGTGTGGGATTTTGACAAGTCATGCGCATGCGCACTGTTATCAACGGCATCTTGAAAACCCGCAGCATCCAAAGATGTAGAAAGCGATCGCTTCATTTTGACTTCGCATTGATTGACTATCCAACGGGTTATTGGTCTTGTACTGCACCTAGTGCCATCCAAGCAATTCTGAAACAAAACATTTCAAATCTTTATTTACTGTGCAGCAATCAAACTGCTTGCCAGGCAGAAGGATTTTAAATCAATATTACCTATCAATAACTACTTATCACACAGTGCAGCTGTATTGGGCTCCTAAGATGTACCGATCTCCAAGCCCCTCTTCTTATGAGGTCCCCCTGAAGTACCAGAGAATACTTCAGGGACAAGGTTTTGAGAGCGTTGCTAGAAGGATGATTAACCCTCATTGAGAGGTGGTGTCAAGGACGTTAACCCTCATTGAGGTGGTGTCTAGAAAAACATAATGGGAGTTCATATTCCCTGAATAACCTGCCAACTCAATATCACAACGATATTTCCATTCTTACATGTTGGTGCATTATTATATATATATTTACAATGGAGCACTGAAGGCAGCATGCCTTTATGACCAGAGTTGACCATTTTAAACTGACATGACCCCTCCTGTTCTGATTTGCATCAATGCAGTTGTTTTCTATTTCACGGTAAACATGTGTGCACATCTGCGTGTAAGCTGGTGGTATAGTGGTTCAGGTGACAGGTATTCAAAAAGCTGCCAGTTCAGGTCCCACCTAGCTTTTGTATCCTTGAACGTTAACTTTGCATAAATATGTGTAACCCTGGGGATGACGTAATGTGTCCCTAGTATTACTTCCATTCTGTTTGATTAAAAATCCCGCCAGAAAACAGAACAGGTTTGAGTGTCGAAAGTAAACAGACGGAGCTTCTGAAGCAGCTGTATGTTTCCTACATCTCCTTCAGGCCTCGGTGCCTTTTGGCGCCCCATGAGCAGCAAATGGACATCTGCCTCCCTGAGTAACCTGGGCCATCTGCCTCCCTGGGTAACAGGGCAATCTGCCTCCTTGAGTAACACAGGCCATCTGCCTCCCTGGGTAACAGGGCAATCTGCCTCCTTGAGTAACACGGGCCATCTGCCGAGCCTGAGTAACACGGGACATCTGCCAAGCCTGACGCTCTGGGCTCTTTGTATCACTCAGGGGGGTGAAGGGGCATTAGTTTAACCATGGTCAAGGGCTTTACCACCACAGCTCTCCAGTTCTAAGGAATATTAAAACATCCTCTAAATAACCCTGACTGTCATTGACATCAGAGATGCTGAACTTTAACAGTTGCAAAACACCAAATGTAAAAATTTTAAATATGGAAATATTCAACATGCACTTCAGGGTGGTTCTGAGAGGTTTTAAATGAAAGAGCGGAAGCCAGAATGAAGACGTGTGTGTGTGCAAGTGGTTTAGGTTAGTTTAGGTAGGTTTAGGTAGTCGTTTAGAGTACATTTTCCACATTATAAACAGATGATTATTGACTTGAATATTACCCTGAAGTAGTTCATACTATCTTATGCAAATGAACCGTAGTTCACTTCACAAGACAGAGTTTATTGTGATTGTATCACCTGCAAGTATAATTCTTTACCTAAAAGTGAATCAGAAGAATGACTCATTTTGGCTAATAGATTGCATCCACAGAAGGAAAAGACATACTTGCTGAAACTCTCCAAAGGTGGTCTTAATGTTTCAGAATAATTTGTTTTTCACCACTAGACAAAGTAATTGCTCCCTATAGACACTAGAGGGAGGAAAAGTAAAGAACTTCACAGTTAGAGCTCCTACTAGACACAGTTCAAAGCTGGCTATCAGGGGTCACACAGCATAAAGGGGGTCCACCCCTTTGTCCTCTTAATGAGCATATTGTCTTCTAGTGCAGCTCATCTTTTATTGCAGGTTATTGTCAGGAAAGATTGTTGTGATGACCAGACCTAGCAGTGGTTCGGTGCCACCCAATTCCATCCATACACTTCCTGTGGTCCGCTCACCCAAACCCCATCACTTTAGGTTGGCTCTGCAGAACTCTAGTAGAGGAGGCTAGGAGATCAGAAAAATCACAAAACTCTTGTTTGATATCTCAATTTGCATAATATAAGTATCCAACCTAGAGAGGATTCAATTTAGCAGGGTACACACAAGATGTCTACTGCAATTTTTGCCCTTGTTATTTGCTGATTTAGCAGTGCTGCTCTCTGTTTCCTGGTATTCCCATCTACAACAAATATCTAAATACTGAGATATATTCACAAAAAATGTTTCCTACACAGGCGGACACAGGCGGATATAAGCATTAAATTATTTGCAAGTCTGTATGTAGCAAACACAGCTGGTTTTCCCACTGCTTCACAAGCTCATTGTCCCTACATTTTAACTAAACCTGTTCATTTATCTCCCTCCAGACCAGCATTTGCCAGTTACTGTAACTGGCTCTAGTCACCCAGCCCACATAGTCTACACCAGTGGTACCACCTGGAGGACCACCTGCCCGGCTGGTTTTCGTTACAACCGAGCTCTTAATTGTGTAATGGACCCACAATTGTCAACTGAGGCTTCAATTAAGCAATTGAGATCTTGTTTGGAATAAAACCCAGCAGGGCAGGTGGTCCTCCAGGATAGGTTTGAGAACTACTGGTCTACATATTACGCAAACATTTTAACTTTTTTTACCAAGCGTTTTGATTTTCTTTCTTGATAAAATATTATTTGTTGCATTTGTTTGAAAATTAAAAAAGAAAAGAAAATGTGATGTACAACGATAAGCCAAAATGAATGGCATAATGTGATAGAGGCATTCACACCAGTTTATCATCCACCCCTATATTAGCCTACTGCTTGTTAGCTCAGATCCCAGTGTTTCTGCTATCCCTCTCCCTGAGATGCCTGAGATGCACATCTTTGTATCGATTTAATGATATTATACAGAAGTCTATACTGCCAAACATCCTCTTGTAGTCTTTCTTTTAAATCAGATATCTGTGCAGCCAAATGCGAAATATGAATTAGCCTTAAATCAAATATACTGACCAATGCAGTACACTAGAGACAGCGCATAGGTACTCTAGAGTGGATCGATGTAGACATCTGCTGCCAACCAGTTACTACCTTAGAGTAGCTCAGTAAACTAACCAGTCAGCTCCGCCTCCCCTGCAGACACTTGCCTGACTCTCTAAACCCTGAGAGACTTTCCTGCGGGCTCAGTCACCTTTCTGGCTATAATACGCATTCTATAATACACCTCCCATCTCCCGCTGGGGGCTGCCGGAGGTCAATACTGCTGATGACAGCCCACAGTTTATCGCCACTGTGTTCTTCGTTTTCCTCAGGGACGAGGGGTTCAAGTACATACGCACAGCCGTTTACCACCCTTACATTAACGGGGGGTCAATCAGATTAACCAGACATCTTGAAAACCCGCAGCATCCAAAGATGTAGAAAGCGATCGCTTCATTTTGAATTCGCATTGATTGACTATCCAATGGGTTATTGGTCTTGTACTGCACCTAGTGCAATCCAAGCAATTCTGAAACAAAACATTTCAAATCTTTATTTGCTGTGCAGCAATCAAACTGCTTGCCAGGCAGAAGGATTTTAAATCAATTTTACCTATCAATAACTACTTATCACACAGTGCAGCTGTATTGGGCTCCTAAGATGTACTGATCTCCAAGCCCCTCTTCTTATGAGGTCCCCCTGAAGTACCAGAGAATACTTCAGGGACAAGGTTTTGAGAGCGTTGCTAGAAGGATGATTAACCCTCATTGAGAGGTGGTGTCAAGGACGTTAACCCTCATTGAGAGGTGGTGTCAAGGACGTTAACCCTCATTGAGAGGTGGTGTCTAGAAAAACATAATGGAAGTTCATATTCGGTGGATCGATGTAGACATCTGCTGCCAACCAGTTACAACCTCACGACAAGTTATTCTTTCTCGTCTACTCCATGTCAGGTCAGTTGGCAAATTTTCAGTTCCAAGATGGGTCTCGTGGCATGCTTGCCGGTTGCTAAGTCTCATCTCTGGAACCTCAACTAGTGCAATTTGGCCACCACGGAGCTGTATTTTCTCCATCCAACTCATGCGCTGTGGTATGGAGGGGGCTCCCAAACCAGTTCTGAGTGTAGCCCAGCATATACGGTTTCGACAGCGTCCTGGCCATCTGCAGGACTTTTCCACCTCCTTCCAGACCAGAACTCGGACGAGGGAAGAGGGGGTTGTTCAGTGCCTGTTTTGCATCTTCGGTGATGAGCGTGTGTCAGGTTTGTGTTGCTAGGTCACAAGCATGTAAAGGCGTGTTTTTCTGCGAGAGACGCCGTGGTCCTTGAGCTCTTCACAACATGCAATAAATGTCAAGTTTAGTTCTTATAATAAACTTATAATATTTGTATTAAAAAGGTATTCCAACATAAGAGTCCCACTCTCATTTTTTTTACTAAGTTACTGCTGAAACAGCACCAAGTTTTCAACATTTTCAGAGCAGAATTGAGCAGAATTCTTCATGCCTCCCGATGCTCCAGCCCAAAAGACTCTCATACGCAGGGTCATATTAACCCAATTGGCTACGGGGGCCACAACCCAGGGCCCCACCGATTATATTACATCTCCCCATCAGGACAGGACTACAGGACCCATTCAAGTGATTTTTTACCCATAAATCAATAAAGAGACCTCAGTTCCATAATGCTCTACGCTACTGTTTCTTCATCCACCTTCCCTGCAAATCTTTCAAAACCAAATGAGCTACGCACGTGCTGGACATACACCGCCATCTAGTGGGTTGTATTGTATAGTGCAGTAAATTCCATAATTTAGTTTTTGAAACCAGCAACTTTTCAGGAATTCAGTTATTCATATGTTACTATGTTATGTTAATTTCCTAATCCGTCATATTTTTTAACCCGAAAGAAAGTTTAAACTATTTTAAATTTATATAAAATTTATAATTTAAAACTATTTTTTTTATATAATTCATGTGCCCCTACAGTGTTTCATGTAAATTCTAAAAAAACACCTTTTAACATGTCTTAAATTACTTCCTACATATCAATGTGGTGTTCATTAATCGCATTGTTAGCTTATTAGCTTAGTTGTTAGCTTAAGACTAATCAACTGAAAATAACTGTAATCATGAACAAAGCAATGCATCCTTACATTTTACACAGTGTAATTCTGGATAAACTCCCCACGTTTGTTCAGCTACTGGAAAGCTTCTACAGCACCTACTCAAATGCAGCAAACACTTCCTCCTCCCCAGAGCTATGAACAGCAAACTTCCTGTTCATCATAGTCAGGCATGGCAAACTTCAAATATTTCCTGTCCAGACACCTGCATAAACACGCAAAACTTCCTACTCTAGCACTCTTTCATTAAATATGAGCAATACAATGAACAGAGTGAACTCATTTATACTTAATAAACTTTGACAATAGACTGACAAGTGTAATAGGCTGTACTAAACAAAGGAGCGTATACCTTTCTTTAGGAAGTTTTTATCATCAGGAAAAACTCACT
Source organism: Hiodon alosoides (assembly GCA_025775065.1). Classification (NCBI taxonomy): domain Eukaryota; kingdom Metazoa; phylum Chordata; class Actinopteri; order Hiodontiformes; family Hiodontidae; genus Hiodon; species Hiodon alosoides. The sequence goes on from JAOYSI010005064.1 coordinate 15,163, forward strand.
CTGAACTACACACCAAAAGTAAAGTATTTAGAACCAACATTGCTGACAAGGCATTATGATACAGTCTCTAAGCTGTGTCAGTAGCAATTACACAGCATCCTTGCCTCCCACAGAGACTCAAACTCCCTCTGTTCGACAGTAAATGGCCCCTACCTCCCACATAGACTCAAACTCCCTCTGTTCGACAGTAAATGGCCCCTACCTCCCACAGAGACTTGAACTCCCTCTGCTCGATGCGCAGAAGTTCGCTGCACTCTCGGGTGACAATGGTGGCATGCCGGGGAGTGTTGTCCAGAATCGACTCTCCAAAAGCTGTCCCAATCCCGAGGGTACAGATTGCGACGGCATCCTTCAAAGAGAGGACACAGCATGAAAGCTGGCATGGAGAGGACATATCAAGACAGCTGGCACAGTGAAGACACAGCAGGACAGCTGACACAGAGAAGACATAGCAGGACAGCTGGCACAGAGAGGACACAGCAGGCTCAGGGAAGACACAGCAGGACAGCTGGCACAGAGAGGACATAGCAGGACAGCTGGCACAGAGAGAACAAAGCAGGACAGCTGGCACAGAGGACATTGTATAAAAGCTTTCAACCAATTAACTTTTACTGTTCCTTATCTCCCAGTGTTATTTTGATTGCTGAAGCTGAAGAAAGGACTTGGAAAGGATGTGTTTATTCATTCATAGATTCATAGAAAATGTCTGTGGCACACAGCCAGGAGCCATGCTCTCAAACCATAGAGACACACCCAGGCCCACCCTGATGAACAGGCAAATCACAGTAGCTCAGTATCTTATTGTACATTAATCCCTGAACTACGGCACTCTGGATAAGAACGTCTGCCAAATTACTAAAATGTACTGTAACCTCATTGTGGTTAATTGAATCACACTCAAAAGCTGGCAATGAAGAGAGATATTTTAAATAGTGTCCACAGAGCTGGCTACAGAGAGTTTAGATTGAAACTTTAGTCTAATTTTTGGCTGGCTTTTTGTTTGCGTTATTTAAAAGTTTGAAAGTAAATCTAAAACCGTATAATTTGCTGTTTTTGGTGCCTATTTGTTGGTTTTCTATTTCTGTTTCTGAGAAAATGCTGAATAAAAGCCTTAAAAACCACCCCCCACCTGTTACTGAACACTTCCGAACCGGGCTCGGCCTGGCGTGCAACAACCTCTTTACATGGAGATGATGAGAAACACAGTGGTTATAGAAAGTAACCACCCTCTTTCCAGACTTTCACCTTTTGTTACCAGCCTGTTGAAAATTAAAACGCATAAAATTTGACTTTTTACAGCTTTATTTACACACAGTGACCCACAAATTCCAGGTGGGAAAAAAAAATGACTGCACTCTTCAAGTCAGATTCCCGATGGGATTTAGGTCGGGGCTCTGACTAGGCCACTCAAAGACATTCACCTTCTTGTCCTTCAGCCACTGAACGGTTGCTTTGGCGGTGTGCTCTGGGTCATTGTCATGTTGAAACGTGAACCATCTTCCCATTTTCAACTTCCTGGCAGAGGGCTGCATGTTCTCCTCAAGAATCTGCCACTACTTTGCACTGTCCATTTTCCTTTCCCCCACAACAGGATGCTGCCACCGCAACGCTTTACTGTAGGCATGGGTTAGGCATGTTCTCTGGGTCTCTTATTCTGCTCAGAATCTACAATGTGCCTTTTGGCGAAGCTCAAACGAAACTCGATGTGGCTTTTTTTGAGGAGTGTTTTTTTTCTTGCCACCCTCCCACAGAGGCCAGATTTGTGAAGCGCATGCACATATTGACCAGTCTTTGCCATAAAAGCCTGAAGCTCCAAAGTCTCCACTGGCTTCTTGGTAGCCTCTCTGATCAGTCTCCTCCTTGCCTGCCTCTCTGGTCAGTCTCCTCCTTGCCTGGTTATCCAGTTTCGAAGGACGACCTGATCTATGCAGGGTCTGGGTAGTGTCAAACGCCCTCCACTTCTTAATAATGATCTTAACTGTGCTCCGAGGGATAGACAAAGCCTTTCTATATCCATCCCCTAACTTGTGCCTTTCCACAATTTTTTAAAATACCTTCTTGAATAACTAAGCAGTGGAAACCTCTATGAACAACCGCTTTTATTCTGAACTAATCAAAGACCCTACAATTGATCGCAGATTTAAGGCAATTAGCTTCATTTGTGATATGGAAGGTGGTTGGTTATACCTCAACAAGTTTGCAATTGCAATTCTGAGGGGGGTGTTCACTTATCCAAATAGGGTATTTTACTTTTTAAATTTTAATTAATTTTCAGTGTTTTTCAGATAATTTTTTTACTTGGATATTGTGGGTTACTGGGTGTAAATAAAGCCGGAAAAAGTTTAATGTTATTTATTTTCATTTCAGGCTGAGGCAACAAAAGGGGAACTTTTTGAAAGGGGTGGTGACTTTCTATAATCACTGTATATCTAGCAAAGATGTCAACCAGTTGTGCTAACAGCACATACCCACATTCAACTCAAATAACCAATAACCAAGAACTTCCAATAACAGCAAACAGAATGATACAAATGAATGTAGCTAGGACGAAGACACCACATGTCTTTCAAAGACTTAAACCACTCCAATGCAGAGCATGCTCGAATCTCTCCGACTGAAAGGAGCTTAAGGTCAAATGCATTACATTGTTGCCACAAAGATGAGACTCTCTGATTTTGATCAAGGGTGTAAAAGGGACCTCTGTCATGGACTAAGAAGCAGCCCATGCATTTCCAAGGCACCAGAAAAGAATGCTAAGCATGGCAACACAGTGTTTTCTCCATGTCCATTAGACAATCCAAGACAATCTTGTCCATTAGACAAGAACCCCAACAATCTTACCATCTATAGGACCTACTCTTCAGATAGTGGACCACATTTCCAGGTGCTGCTCTTGTGAGTAATCAGTAAACCAGAAGAGCTCAGAAAATAATGCGCTGGACACCCAGTCTGCTCACCTACCCCACTCACCCAGTCTGCTCACCCACCCCGCTTACTCAGTCAGGAAAATTACAGATGAGACGAAAGACCACTCCCAGTTAGTTAGTCGATTAGCCATGTTTTAAACATTTTCCAGAAGTGCTCGATACATTTATGGAATGTTTGCACTGGATGAGCATCATGGGATGGTCGGCTGTCATTACCTGATGGTTGGCTGTCTCAGACACTTTGACATCGAGGGAGCCAGAGAGGACAGCGTACCAGCTTGTCCCGAAATCTCCCTGTCGATACACTGAAAGAGAGCACAGCCTCATGGTTAAGTCCAGCCATGGGGCAGGTCATTATGTTACCATCAGAATGGTCGCTACCAGTGCCCTTTTACATGAAAATCAATACTGCACTTCTGAGAAGTGAGTGAAAAGAAAGGGCACTCTTTAAAACAGGCGCCGTACAAGTGATTCCCTTCTCCAAGTATTCGTAGAATCCACACAGGCAGATCTGCTGAAGCAGGCTTGGGTGAAACTTCTTGAAGGCCTTCACGCCCTTCAGACGGGCAAGTATTATGTCCACATCTTCCCCGGAGCGTTCGGCTGGCCTAAGGGGGGAACAAGACACGTGCAGTCAATTCGTCACCGCGGCCACAGACCCACAAGCCACACCCTCTACTCACATCACAGCACTCCCCCCCACTTTCTCTGCCAGTCAACGCTCTACTGCCAAAACGGGAAGAATGGCCTATGATCTACCGACACAGATTAGACTTCCAGAAAATATTTTTAGCACCTATGGCTTACGGTGCTATCAGGGCAATGACATTCTGGCTATGGCTGATAACTGCAGAAAATGTAAAGACTGATAACTTCAGTAAATATCTATGAGACATCATACTAACGGGTTTAATTTTAATATTGAATGTATTTACAGTATAAATGTTAAATTAATTGGTTAAAAAACGAGAAATATAAATATATAGCTACTATATAATATTCAATACTGCACATAGCTCACATTGAAATTAGGCCATTATCACATAATTAAACTTGGTTCTGGGTATTTTAAAAAAACTTCCTGTCAAATGGTTCTTGAGGCATTGCTTTAACATGTAAAAAACTTCAAATAGGGTCAAAAGCCACCTCCAAATTTTGTCTAGGGCCACAAAACCAAATGGATGCCCATATACTCCCTCAAGAAATCTGTTTCAGATATTTTTTTAAAGTATTTCTTCTTCTGATGAAAATTTAAAAAAGCATTATATGTGAGACTAAAGTTTTAAAACAGACAAAAGAGCATTTATATAATGCTTGTTCATTAAAAATATTATATCAGGGTTTTTTATTTTAAATCATGGTGGATATCTAAAACAATGTGGAAACAGGGCCTTACATTGCCAGACATGACGTTCCAGCTTCGAGACCCTCTGCTTTTCCTTTATTACTCATCTGCTTGAAGCCAGAATTACAAAGACATTCTGCACCCAGGGTATTCAGTGCTGTCTCTCTCTGTTATCATGGGACTGAATCAGACTGCAGGCCCAGCACTACTAAACGACTGTGGTCTAGGACAACTGACCTTTCCCTCTGACCACACACAAACACACACACACACACACACACACACACACACACCAGAAGCCCATGATGCAACACAAAAACTGTAAACAACAGTATTACAACATACCCTGCTATATTTACCTGATGCCAGGAAAAAAGCTGTATACATTGGTCATGTATACACATGTATATACTTTCATCTTGCATATATTTTCAATTTAGAACACTCAACAGAGACGGAATTCCTCTCTGTTAGCAAAGCGCTACATTCTGTGAGAACTGAGGGTAACTTGTCAGTCTTACTCCTCCTCAACCTTCGACACAGTCGATCACCAGACACTCATCTCCAAACTGTCTGAGGCACTGCCCTTACCTGATTTGCTTCCTTACCAGATTGCCTGGAGAGATGCTGTCTCTGCCCCGCACTACCTTACCACAAGAGTTCCCCAGGGCATAGTATTAGGCCCCCTCGCTTCAGTGGCTTGATGCTGCAGGTTCATTCTCAATAACATCAGGGGATCTATCCATTCCTCACAGAGCAATCTACATAGCTCTTGGTCCAGGCACTGCTGATACCCTACTACTGAAATTCACTACTGGCTCCTCGATTAGAACTCTCCTAATCTCCTAACTAATTCAAAACTCTGCTGCTTAAGGTTGTTATGTCAAATAAAAGGTGTAAATCCTTCCCTGTCTCTACATAGTAGTATACAGGCAGATCAAAGCTGGTAGTGGTCAGCAATATGTAAGCGTTTTGATCCCCAAAATGAATTTTCTTCCTCATTATTATTATTTTTATTTTTTTTAAAACAGCAGTGATTCCTGCATGCATGCATTGTGACAGTTGGGACAGTACGTGCATCAAGAGTTTTCATGTTATCAGAGGAAATTTAGGTTTCAAATTTAGTTTCAGTCGATAGGGCATGAATGTCATTTGAACAAATGGCTGGCTTCGTTGGCTGTAAACTAATAGTGAGTATGTCCACCTCAAAGCCATTGCAACTCTTCTAACGAATGATTTTGAAATAAACTGCTGAAAAATTTCCCAAGCTTCTTTCAGAACCTTTCGCAGATAAATCTTTCTGTCTTCGAACCCTTTTTTACAACTTAAATTATATTGAAACCTTTTGAAAATAAGCTTCTAGTGGGAGGCTCTGAGCTCATGGAAACGTTATAGTGCAAACTCCTGAATGTGTCATGGATTTGTACTGTAGATTATTCAGTGCCAAAAGAGAGGTTGGAAACCTCCCAAAGGGAGTAGCAATGACCACATCACCTGACCCACCAGCCAACAGCTTTCTGGCAAAAGAGACAAAAAGAGGAAAGTCTTCCAGGCTAGCATGTGGAAACAAAAATATGTCATTTGTTCCTAGTTAGTCAGTTGGTTGGATTTTTTTGTTCATCCTTTGAATATTATTTTGAGTGTCATCCCCTAGTGCTGGAGGTATATAAGCTGCACGATTCCATGATGGACACCCCCCTCAGTGTAAAGGACCCGACAGGGCTTCTGGACTTTTTTATTGATTTGTCTTCATTCAGGTGTCATTGTGTATACTGGGTTTTCTGGTCCCACAGGAATTCTGAAGTGTTCTCTGTTGCCTGTTGCCTCTCTTTCACACGTTCTTCCCACAGTCTGACCTCCAACGCTTTTATAAGGTGTATCATTCTTTATTCTCCCCACCAATCCTGCATACATCACTAGGGCTTAACTTTCAAACGAATTATTGTCAGTATCTCAGAGGATTACAGCTAGTTAATATATTAGATTTATAAACCTTATTAGATAACAAACTGTAGCTAGCTGGCACGAAACATATATCTACATCACACTTCCTAAACGTTGAATTTTAAAAACACATTCGATATCAAAAGACGGAGAAAAACTGGAAGAAAATATCCAGAACAGGTTTGGAGTAGTGCATTGGCTTTGTAATATTTAAAAATACAAGGCTATCTTGAATAACATATTAATTATATATTGAAATACTTAATAATTTAATCATATTGTCAATACTGTCCCATCTCTGCCTCTTGACAGTGTAACAATACAGATGTTTAAATTGCCCCCCTGGCCAATTGTAAATAGTTCTAGGTTAGCAGTTATGAGGTTCTGATGACCTGTGGGAAGATAATAGAGGCGGGACTTCCTAATAGTGATAATAAAAAATATTTGGACTCTTGCAAGTTGTTTAAATACCATCTACCACCAATTCTTCCACAAGTTCAAGAGACGTCCGCTACAATAATCCTATTATTTAATACGATCGTGCTGTTTTTGTGTAACTTAGCCTTGTGTGGGTTCCCCAAACTTAAGAATAGTATAGGAATAAAGCTTGAAAACCGAATGACAGCTGTCACTCCCTCAGTTCGAGAGTGGCATCCAATAGGGGAATACAGGTGGAGAGGAAAAATTTACAGAAAGTTACAGTGGGCTTGTTCTAAACCTTCACAAAGTTATCAGGAGCACTACAATTATTCAAATAATTTTTTATCAAGAAATATTACTTTTCTCTAAAACATTCTTGTCACAATTATTGGCACCCCTAGAAATGCCTATCAACAGAAACTAATAGATATATATTCTGATTAAGGTTTTACTTTTTTAAGTTAATCTGAGTCTTAAATTCATAAGTGACTTCCTGTCTTATTGGGGTGTAACTATGAGGTGACAAACAGGCTTACTTATTCAGCCATCAGGAAATTTAAAACAACTGGCGCTCCGATGAACTTGCCTGGAAGAGGACACAAGAGTATTTTGTATTTCACAGTGAGGAGGATGGTTTGAGTGGCAAGAAAATCTCCAAGGATCACAGTTCGCTAAATGTCATTGGAACTGGGTTCTAACATTTGATGAGACTAAAATATAACTTTTTGGCAAAAGACATCTGAGGTGGGTTTGGTGTAAAAAAGAGCAATTGTCATACAGAAAGGAACCTAACGCCCACTGTTAAATATGGTGGTGGATCTGTGATATTATTATTTTTTTACTTCCAAAAGGCCTTGGGAATCTTGTTTAGACATTTGGCATCATGGACTCCATCAAGTACAAGGAGAATTTAGGCCATAACTTGGCTGGATTTTCCAGCAGAACAATCCACATGAAAATGATTCACTGACCATAGAAACAAGCTTTTGCAATGGCTATCCCAGTCCCCTAACCTAAACCCCATGGAAAGTCAGTGGGGTGAGCTGGTGGTGTACGGGTGGGGTGACAGGCTTGTAGCCAAAAGGTTGTCGGTTGAAATCCCATCCTTGAATTAGTTACTTACAAGTTACTGCATAAGTGGGTAAATTGTAATATGTGTAAGTTGCTTTGGATAAAGGTGTCTGCTTAGCAACTAAATTCTGTACTCTGAAGGATGTGTTCTCTTACCTCACCAAACATCAGAGAAATCGACTCAGTGCTGTTAACTTGACAAAGCAAGAGTGCGAAAAGTAAGAAATGCAGGGGTTGCAATAATTGTGACAAGCATCTTTTTGAGAAAATTAATTAAAGTGTTATTTCTTTCTCAGATAAAGGTTAGGCGTATCTCACATTTTGAGTGAAAGATCAAGATGATAAACAACAAAAACATTTTTGTCCATTTACATAAGATGCCAATAATTTTTGAGGACACTGTACCTAGTTTTCCTCATCAGTAATCATAACCAACACCTGAATTGAATGAGACCCCATGACAGAACATTAAAAATCACACATAAATCAAGGATTTAATCAGTTATATTTAACTGGTTTTATAGTTAAATATAACAGAAAACAGTTTGGTGATGGTTGTGGTATCTAGTTTGCTAATAATAGTTGGGTAGCGGAAAATACAGAAAATCAGCTGTCCCCCCCAAAAAATAACTAAACTAACTAGGGAGTATTAGTAATTAACTCTCCTATGGTTACAATGTTGTAAATGCATTTATTAAGAATTAAACACATCTGCTGATACAGCGTAGTTAGACTATATAAGTTAGCCTAGCCGTTCGTACAAATAACTGATAATTAAATTCTGAACTAGGTTAGGATGAAAGTAAATAGGAGAATGAAAATGAAAATGTATTGAGTATATCATAAAAAGTTGATACACCGCCCAGTCCTGGTTGTCCCTCTAAAAAAAAAAAAACAGCAGAATGACCTAGGACTCCTGTCACCGTTTGTCCTTCTCGCTAGGCTCTCAGATTTCTGCAGTCTATTTAAATTGTTCGGGAGGACACCCTAGGGCGGACACTTCACTTTCATCCCTACATTCAAGGCACAACTAATTTATCTGTGACCTGTGGTCCAAGGCTGCTTTAACAGATGGATATCTAATGAACAATAGGCTACACATTTGTTTATCTGTGACCTGTGGTCCGAGGCTGCTTTAACGGATGGATATCTAATGAACAATAGGCTACACATTTGTTTATCTGTGACCTGTGGTCCGAGGCTGCTTTAACGGATGGA
>JAOYSI010005064.1:24187-59770 GCA_025775065.1 Hiodon alosoides
TATCTAATGAACAATAGAAAATTTATAAAAAATATTATTTCTTTCTCAGCTAGTCTTATCTCATATTTTGAGTGCAAGATCAAGACTGAAAAAAAAAAATATATAAAAAATTGGCCTTTTTTGTTCCTATTGGATGCCAATCATTTTTATGGTCACAGTACCTAGTTTTCCTCATCAGTAACCATAACCAACAGCCAAATTTAATCAGACCCCGTGCATTTGTTTATCTGTGACCTGTGGTCCGACCTGTGGACCAAGGCTGCTTTAACGGATGGATATCAATGAACAATATGCTATGCAGCTGTTTATCTGTGATGGATATCTAATAAACAATACGCTATGCATTTGTTTATATGCAACAATTATATATGGTAAAAGCAAATCATTGCATTGATAATAAATTCCCAGTAAGCCCTAAACATGGTTGGTTGCAGCCGCAGATCAAGAAGCCCCTGAAAGCTGCAGTCATCTCAAATCGGAAGAGAAGTTCTAGTGAAAATGTTAGACTATTGATCTGCTAAGAGATTATCAATTTAAGCCCCGGAGATGCACGTTTCAACACACGTTAAAAGGTCACCATCAGAAGCCCTCTACATCTCATACATTTTGAATCAATTGCTTCAGTTAGCTTGATCCTGCCTGTCGTCTAATGCTGTGTACACACTTCTTTAGCAAGCTGAATTGACGTTTTACAAGCCTAGTGTGATGATTTCACATTTGGAATTTAAAAAACCAAACCAAAATATATCAACACATTTGGCTACCAGATGATATAGCTAAATGCTTAATATTACCAAAACTAATATCCATTTCTGTAGATTATGTATGAATAAACATTAATTAAAATCAACATTTATTATACACAAAATCAGTTTCTTCCTTTTGAATTGAAGTGACACACGATCTGAGTTAATTGGCAGCAGAAACTGCCAATCAAACTAACTCTACCAAAATGCAGCATATTGGATTTACAACCGATGATATTAAATTGTATTACGTAGATGTCTATAAACTATTAAATACACCGATTAACAATAGGAATAGTGCATATTGAGTGCATATTGAGTGAAGGCTGATATCAACTTTTTAAATATAGGCTGAACGCTGATAAAGTTTAATTTATGAACACCAAATGCGTTAAAAAAGTGTTGCAGTGTCACTTTTTGTGTGTAGTCGATATTTAATTGAGATATTGAAATCATATTTGGCTGGCTAAACGGCCTGCCAACCGTCCAGCTGTAGGAAGCGATACAGGAAGAGGTAGCGAAGAGAAAGCAACGTAGAATACTCAGCACCCCGGTTTCTCATCTGGTCAATAAAACAGCACGTCTACCCTTTTTGCACAAACCAGAAAATGACCAATAGTACATGTCTTTCTTATCATATCTTCTGTTACTATAATATGCGATTACGAATACACGTAACTCTACAATGTTGCAGAAGGTAGGCTATTCGTCTTTATCGATTTAAGGAATACGATTATATCATTAACAAACAAAAAAATCACTTCCCAAAATAATTACCACGTTTCTTATCTTAGTGACATTAAACCCCAAACCACCATGTATTACATTTTAGGCTATTTATTAATATTTTAGGCTATTTAATAGAAAAAAATATTGAAGCCCAACCAAAACATGTACGTAGAGCAAACAATGAGGGCAAAGGAGCAGCAATCTGATCCATAACTGCAGTCAAACGAGGCAGCTACGTTGCCTCCCTCTCCAAGTGACATTGCCTGATCAATTTTGAATCACAATAACAACATTTCCGCCACCTCATTCATACAAAAGCTTTATAAAATACAAGATATTTAGGTCGTACATGACGGAAATAAGTTTAGCCTGGCGTAGCATAGACGAAATAAAATTCTGATTAAAATAATAACAGATATCCAGTAAAATGCAATTTAATAACAAAATCATCTTGATTTTGCCAGTCTGGCCACACTGGAGCAGAAGGTCAGCGATATCTAAGGATTTACCTTCATAATACAGTAAATCAATCCAATAGCCTACGTAATGAAAGCGAAGACCGACATAGCGCCGATTTCAAATTTACGGTTTATTATCTTCCAACGGAACAGTAAGAGATTCAGTCATCGTTTTTCCTGAAATTTTCTTCAGCTCACCTTTTATCGAGACAAATGATCCATTCCGCAGACCCAGAAGAATGGGCTGAAGTGTGCGCTGCTACCATCTTTGGCGAGATCATGGACCCGGTGTTGCTGGAAAACGATTTACATCATCCGCAGTAGTCTATGTGCTCCTCCTGTTCTTTCCTGTTAGTGACAGTTCAATTTAGAATGAGCGTTTCCTTTTCATTACTTGTGGACTCGATGTTTTTGGCAATAAACATACGGATTTATTAAATAAATACCTTATATTAGATTCGTTTCTACTACGGATAAGTACGAATTGCAGAAATCTTAAAACTTTGCCATGAGCTCAAAACCATTATTTTCCAAATAATGGTAAGAAATTGTCTTTTACTAGCCTTAGATTACACATTTCAAGGACAATGTAGCAGCATAATAGCCAATTAACTGTTTCTTGGCATTAGGGAAATTAGTGTATTTGTTTTTGATTCAGTCAGTCTAGGGACAGTTCATCCTCATAAGATTTTCTTATGGCTGGTAATTCCATGCCCATTGGAGAAAGAATCTGCATATATAGAACTGAAAAAAACAAAAAACATTTCTTCTGATTTCACATAGTGTAACTATCAGTCACACACTGTCACCATTTTTCACCTATGCGCTCAGTTAATGCCAGTGGCCTGGTGCCTGATCACCTGCGGTGACCTGTTTGAGTACCAGTGGACACTAACACCTACGTCTTTGAGGAGCAGTGGACACTAACACCTACCTGTTTGAAGAGCGGTCAGCATGAAAACCTACCTTTTTAAGGAGCAATAGACACTAACACCTATCTGTTTGAGGGACACTGGACACTAACACCCACCTCTTTGAGGAGCGGTAGACACTAAAACCTACCTCTTTGAGGAAAACTGGACACTAACACCTACCTCTTTAAGGAGCAGTAGACACTAACATCTACTTTTTTGAGGAACACTGGACACTAAAACCTAACTCTTTGAGGACCAATGGATGCTAACACCTACATGTTTGAGTAGCAGTGACACTGAATATTACCTGTTTGAGGAGCATTGGACACTAACACCTACCTGTTTGAGGAGCATTGGACACTAACACCTACCTGTTTGAGGAGCATTTGACACTAACACCTACCTGTTTGAGGAGCATTTGACACTAACACCTACCTGTTTGAGGAGCATTGGACACTAACATCTACCGGTTTGAGCAGCAATAAGCCCTGACACCTACCTGTCTAGGGAATATGCAATTCCCTGTGCTGGCCCTTGTGCATCCAATCCACATCAAGAGGTAATATTTTAATTTTCTGTGTACCATATGCTCTCTCTTTCTCTCTCTCTCTCTCTCTCTCTATATATATATATATATATATATAGATATGTGTGTGTGTATAAAAATGCCAAATTGTTCTTCTCTGTAAAGGTAAATTGGGATATATGGGCCATTTATAATTTAACCATTGTATACCCTATTGTTAATGTACAGCAAAAAACTATTTAGTGATGGGTAACGTGGTTCATTGCCTTTCTTGTCATGCCAATGCAGTAATACCCTACTGCTTCCCTCGTTTTTGCTTTCTGCAACCATTCCCTTTTAGCCAAACGTGTCAGTGTGATTTAGCCCATCCTCAGAAACACACTAATGATGAATGATCTTCCTATATAAAGAGAACTGGATAAAAAGGCATTTCATTGTAGCATGACTAAACTGAACGTGTGAAGGACTGAGGTTTAGGGCAGAGATTCAGCTCCTAATCTGACTACATTGCCCATGATACCATTCTTAGACCAACAGTGAAAAGTGTATCTCTTCAATCCCCTTTATCATTTGTGTGGAAAGTCCTGCTTCTTGGTAGCATGCTTGAGAATCCCTGCCTGCAACGAGCAACGAGCTGCAAGGTGGGAGGGTAACATGAGCTCCAGCTGTCTGAAGAAGTTGTGCAATGGAGGCTAATTAAAACAGAAGTCCAATTGGAAGTTAAGCAGTTATGGACTTCCCCTCACCAGTTATACTATAGCTATTAAAACCGAAAGCTCGGTTGATTTTTTTCAATCAGAAAGATCAACTTGATATACATAAATAATACCTAATTTATACTAACACTACTATCATGAATATTTTAAACACCTACATGTTTGAGGAGGAGTGACACTGATCGTTTCCTGTATGATGAGCAGAGGATCGCAACACCTACATGTTTGATGAGTGACACTGACGTTACCTGTATAAGGAGCAGTGGACACTAACACCTATATATTTGAGGAGGAGTGACGCTGACCATTAGCTGTTTGAGGAGCAGAGGATCCTAACACCTACATGTTTCAGGAGCAGTGACACTGACTGTAACCTTTATGAGGAGCAGTGGACACTGAGGAGGAGTGACGCTGTTACCTTTTTGAGGAGCAGTGTATCCTAACACCTACATGTTTGAGGAGTGATGCTTACTGTTAGCTGTTTGAGGAGCAGAGGATTCTAAGACCTACATGTTTGAGATGGAGTGATGCTGACTATTACCTGTTTGAGGGGCAGTGGACACCAACAACTACATGTTTGAGGAGGAGTGATGTCGACCATTAACTATATGAGGACCGGAGGATCCTAACACCTACATGTTTGAGGAGGAGTGACACTGACTGTAACCTGTTTGAGGAGCAGAGGATCCTAACACCTACATGTTTGAAGAGGAGTGACACTGACTGTAACCTGTTTGAGGAGCAGAGGGTCCTAGAACCTACATGATTGAGGAGGAGTGACGCTGACTGTTACCTGTATGAGGAGCAGAGGATCTTAACACCTACATGTTTGAGGAGTGGATCCTAACACCTACCAATCTGAGGAACAATAAGCCCTTGAAACCTCCCCATCTGGGCAGTCATAGATTAATCAAAATGTCAAATGAATGAAAGAAAAGGAAAGAAGTCACTTTAAAGCAGAATAAGAAGTGTCCTGAGATAACAATGTTTCAGTCACGAAACGTAGGAGTCTTGATGACAAGTGGCTATTCGGTAAAAACGTTTCCCTATTTGTTTGAGCGAGGACTTCTGTTTTGACCATCGGCCCCCTGTGGCTCGACGTGAAACTAACTTTTAACTTTACGATTTCTTTATTGGCATTGGTTTGTATTGTTAGTATTTTTTTTTGTATGTTAGCATTTGTTTGTTTTATAAGCATAGGTTTGTTTTGTTGTGATGTGGAATCGCATGTCATGCATGGTTTAGGCCAGTTTATACTCGGCTGTCGAAGAGCAAAGTGGCCAACAATCATCACTATTGCATCATTGGACAATTTATAGTTTCTGCCAATAATCGCTCAGCTAGTCGGTGGTAACGCCACTGAGAGATCAAATCAGCTGAACTTTGACCTTGACCTCGAGGTTGCTAGGTTTATAGAATATTTGATGCACCTCGAAAAATGGAAGACAGGCTGTAGAAAAGCTTCTTCTAGAGCATTGATTGGGTACTGATCACGGGACAGGCTGTGTTTTTGCCTTTTCACTTTACAGGGTTATAGAAATGACAGAATAAACAATTTTACATAAAATAAAATAATCATGATTTGGTACCCATTTAATCATGTAGGTATATTCATATGAGTAGGCTTGGAGCCTCAGCATAGACAAAGTGATTAATATGAGTAATAATCCCACTTATGGACAGGAGATGGCAGTGTTGTTCCGTACATTGTCATCAGCCATGGAGTATTGACCAATGTTGGGTGTGGAATCATTGTCATAAAATGAGGTAGTAAAACTATTATTCAGTACTGCACTAGAATATAATTATACATTTTTAAATCTAATTTAACGTAACCTTATCTAGTGCAGGGTGCTTGAGCCCAACTTGGCAGACGTAGGGCCTGAGGCAGGGCTCAAGTCGGCTCTGCCAGTCCATCGCAGGGCATATAATTATAAGAGATTATAAAACATAAGAGTTAGTAGTATTTTACTATATTTTTTAAGGTGATAATGATATCATCATGCAGCAGGCCATGAGTAATGGGTATACGTATAGAGAAGAGTAGCAGGTAATTGAGCAGCACTCTTGTTGCTCCAGTACAAAATGCGGCTTTACCTGGGAGCCCAGATTCCCCATGTAGCCTGAGACTCTTCCCATCTCACCTTGACACAAACTCTTGCCCCCCTGTGTTTTTACATTAAAGGATAAACGTGCAATACAGAAACAGATCATGGATGTTTGAGCTGCTAAGCATTAATGCAACACAGTATGTGCTAAAGACATCATTTAAACCCTAACGTTCAGGAAAGAAAACCAAGGTTTCATGGTGAGACATGAGTCATGAAGACCGTTACAGGCAGACAACATATGACAAAAGAGCTTTCAGTAGAAACAGAGACCGTAACACAATCTGTGGTGTCATCTTTCCACAAGGCTCTGTGTAAACGCGTGTGAGGAACTGACCGGGTTTAACTCTCCCCTACGGCTGTCTGTGAGTGCTTCCATCTGCCATGCTAGTCACAGATAGTGGGGACCAGCTGTGTTTCTCACTACTTTTAACACATCAATATTCTGGGATTTTTGTTTAATTATTGTAGCAACAACTGTCAAGAGCAGGTCACCTCAGATTCTTAGCAATATAGTTCAGATTCCTTCTACATCAGTATGAAAAGGGGGGGAATTTATTTTAATAGCCCTTTCTGCGCTGAGCAATCCCCTCTTCTAATTATAAAATGAACACTTAGCAGCACGTCAAGGTGATCTAAAGATCAAACTCTTTTTTTTGTTGTGCATGCACATTAATATATATAGATATATGTTTAACAATAAAATATGTAAGATAAACTGTCATACTATCAAATGTGTGTTCCTACCTAGAACACTTCTTTTTAGGCTGTTTTGTGTGAGGATTACCTACATGGAGTAGGGTTACACTTGACCTCCATCGAAATTTGTTACCAGGAGATGTAGCTGACTTTTAGCTATAGGGTTTAATAGCTAGATTATCATATTATATTCTAGCATTAACTAATTAATTCTAGCAAGTCTCCAATAGCTGTGAAAATGCACTATTTTAAGGGAGTAAAGAACTCATTTGAGGAGAATAACTAAGCACTCTGCATTCTGTCCATTACCAGAATGTTACCCTTGTATCATAGAAGAAACAGAATTTCCTGTCAATGATTACAGTGCCGGCCAAATAGAGTCGGAAACATGTAGGTTTTTCTTCCAGCTGACCTTTAGCTATAGGGTTTAATAGCTAGATTCTCATATTATATTCTAGCATTAACTAATTAATTCTAACAAGTCTCCAATAGCTGTGAAAATGCACTATTTTAAGGGAGTAAAGAACTCATTTGAGGAGAATAACTAAGCACTCTGCATTCTGTCCATTACCAGAATGTTACCCTTGTATCATAGAAGAAACAGAATTTCCTGTCAATGATTACAGTGCCAGCCAAATAGAGTCAGAAACATGTAGGTTTCTCTTCCAGTTTGCCAAACCTTACATTCCAGGCATAAATTTGCTTTGGAACTGAAAGCAAAGCTCAGCCAATCATCAGGATGAGCTGACAGGTGGAGCTGTAGACTTGTTAAAGAACATATCGTTGCTTTCTGATAGCCATGGTGCTGCTTCTAGAAAGGAAACAAAGATAATGTAATAATCAATAGCACACTTCCAATGGCGCAGTGATAAATTATGTCGTAAGTTTTGACATGAGAATTTTTCCATGTGGAAACTGACTGCCTCTCCGAGGGTTGGTGACTGCACTATGGAGATGCACCCAGTGGACACTTCAGTTCACATTTGTAATGAATGTACTCCGTGGCAGAAAATGGAGACACTCTCCAACAATACTTTCTGAATCTAGGTTTATTGTGATGAACGAGACTTCACAGCAACCCTAATGTGTCCCAACCACAGTGATTTTCTAAAGCCCGAGGACAAGCACAAGACGCAGCGGGCTTCAGTTCTGTGGCACAATAGAGATAAGTTAGGGAGGGGCCCTTTCTTTTTCCAGGAATCTGCTCTAACATGTATCGAAGAAGCTGACTAAACATTAATCGGATCAAATTTGTCTCAGCACTGTTCATGTACACCATGACTGAGTCACACAGGGGGTGTAACCTGATTCACTGGCTTTACCAAGCACACAAACTGTCACACAAACAGTCACAAGGGCAGCTTGCTCTTTCGACTGGATGGCCCTTTCACCAGCACCTTTACATGACCAACAGCAACCAGTAAACAGCAGCAGGTTTAGTAACTATTAAAAGACTGGACTCAGAAGGTTTAGGGTTCCAGTCTCAGGAGGAAACCAGCCCATGTACCATTTCTGAATTGCTTAAGTACATATTTCTACTGTGTAAGTTGTTTGAGTGTATCTTTGGGAGCTGTCATTCTGGACAAGATAACTTTATACTTCACCCACCAGCCTCCTCAAAATTGTCTACTGAACATATACATACAGTAACAATAAACCACTCCTGAGTGACTGAAATTATAATTCAAAAGACAGGATTTTTTCTTTCATTTAATTCTCTTGAAGATTTTTGCTGCTGCTCAACCCATTAAAAGCATTGTTTGTTCTGAAACTCTACAGTACAAGTGCACTTCTAAGATGACCCTGAAATCGAGCTGCACAACCACTCCCCGTGAGTTTCCAAACATCAGTTAATCTCTGATTAAACTATTCAGTATTGAGCTAGAGTTGTATATGAGCCACCATGAAGAGTGGCTTAGTAACAGCTGGTCCAGAAACAGATGAACAAGAATGAACTTGACCACAGACACAAAAATTTCAAGGAACCATAATACATAGAAGCAAAGGGTGATACCTAAACTGGGTACACTTACATTCAGCAATTGGAAATGGAGCATATATGATAATAAAAAACAATATTATCTCCATTATATTCTATAGTAAAGAAGCCATAACTCTAAATCATAAGTCTAGATTGATGCCATTGAAGTGCCGTAAGGGGAAGGCAATCCCAGTAACACAAGTCCCAAATTGGTTTTGATTATTTTGGATCACTATGGGAAAATGTGGGTGATCTTTCAAACTGGGATTAAAATTCGATAATTAGGCAAAGACCCATGAGAATGAATGAAATGATGAAGAAGATAAAACTAGTTAGTTTTTCTCGTTGGCTGGGACCAGGAAGCAACAGAGAAAAATGTGGCCAAGAGTGCGGTCTCATGGTGATTGTTGGGAAAGGCTGCAGAACAGTACAGTGTGACGGAGTCACACTCGTAATGGCAAGGTACATAAGTACATAAAGTAAATAAAAAGATTAATTAGTAAATAAAATTGATTTATTTAAGTTACTTTGAATTATGGTGATTGCTGTGAAAATAAATTTCATAGTGCTAAGGAGAGATAAACTGATGTTAGGACAAATGTAAAGCTTTGGATTTCCACGTTCACAATGCATGTAGTCTTTTCCTTTCGTTTGTCATCTGTAAGTAATCCTACCGCATAACTCTACTCAAATCCCCACACTTCAATTCCTTCGGGTGATACTATCTCTGTCTCAACTCAGCCAATGAAAAAGGCTCTCATAACGTCCCCACAA
The DNA here is from genome assembly GCA_025775065.1 of Hiodon alosoides. Lineage (NCBI taxonomy): Eukaryota > Metazoa > Chordata > Actinopteri > Hiodontiformes > Hiodontidae > Hiodon > Hiodon alosoides. The sequence goes on from JAOYSI010005064.1 coordinate 33,839, forward strand.
CATTATGGAGGTGTCTCATGTGCAAAGGCCAGGTATCACGTGTAAACCTCTTTACATTTCTGACCCTTTATCAGTCTGAAACTATTCATTTTGCTATGAAGAAGGACAGAGTACAAAAAAGCACCTCCTTCTCTGTTCTCATTGGCCTGCTTTCCTCCTGCATCTTTAATTGGGTGGTATTTTGGAAATCGAGGTCCCAGGGCCACAGGGGAAATGCCTCTGAACAGGGTCCAGGAAGGGACAACACCAGCACCCCCAGATAAGCCGGTCCCCACTTAACAGAAGGGATGACAATACATCTCTGTGGAAGTTATTTTTCAGGATCCAGGACCTGTTTTGTTTTTTGTCAACCGAAATAAGACCCAACCTATATTTCACTCCCAGAGGAAAATACTTGTTTCCAGGTTAGTTTCCCTATTTACCAGAATTGATAAGGTCTGTTTATTACATGATTTTACCCTCACACCAGGTTCAACCTTACAGCAATCTCAATGAATAATTAATGCTAGTTATTTGATGTGACTGACCCAATTTTGATTTAGATTGTTTGCAATGAAACCTCCTAGTTTTGAATAAAGAATGTATGGTTAGTTCCTTACAATGTACTTATTGTTTTGATGTCTGAGACATTTCACAAGGTATTCCCGTTGTGCAGAATCCTGGAGCTGTGTGGAACAGTGCCAATCCAAAATCCCTGGAGGAATATTGCTGTTGTACCCTTACCTGAATTGCTTTAAAGGACATCTAGAGGTAATGTAAAGCACTGCAGGCTGTTTTAATCACTCCGGTTAAGGGTGTCTGCTAAACAAATATAATAATAGTAACAGAAATAATATTATTAATATTATTATTATTATTAATAATAATAATAATAATAATAATAATAATAATAATAATAATAATAATAATAATATAATCTGTGTTCTAGATGCTACTTGAAGCCTGATACCGCTGATTATTTTAATAGAAATCACAGCACTGTCCAAATGTGCACATACTGTTTAAGCGCCGATTCGGAGCCAGTGGGGATGATGACCCAGTTCTTTGTGTCAGCGGGATCACCAAAATTTCAGAGCACAGTAATTCACCCTCTTGCTTTTAGCTTTAAGGGGACGTTTTGGGCCATTGGCTGTTGTCTCGTATAAAGGGAAAATGTTGTCCTGTGTAGGACACTTCAAGAAGATATGTCCAGGCCAGAATCCCAGATCATGATCAGGTTTACGGGCATGCAAGTATTCACTCAGAACATTCAAGCACCAAGCCAACTATAACTACTGGTAAACTTGTTTTTCTACTAGGCCTACGCATGATACAGTTGGGTGCTGCAGTGTGTTGAAGGATATTTTTTATTTTTTATTTACAGATACAGTATTTTATTATTTTTAGCAGCAGTTTAAAAAAAAACATTTTGAAAACAGTTAGCAGTATACCAATCAAGGGATGGCTGTCACTTGGGTTGGTAGTCACTGAGCTCATAAATTTTAATCCACGTGCTGTTAGGTAAACTGAACACTAAAATGTGTACCCTGATTACTAGTGAGCAGCCATTTTGTTGTTAAGGTCACAACGCACAAAAGTGAGATCAGTTGTCATAGATTTCATTGCAAAAATTTAAAATTTGGCTAGAGCAACAACGAACAATTCCACATTGGTCCTGCTTAAATAACATTTGTAACTAAATATGCACGTCGTTTCATAAATGTACAACAATGTACGTCAAATAAGATTAAAGTGTTACATATTACAGTAGAAAGAAACAATGAACAGTAGTTCATAAGATTCCAGAATCATGTGCGCGTATTCCTTTAGCTCGAGTCTACGGTAGGTGGGAGTACCTCGTTGAAATTACGTTCTTTCCCACGCCATTTCCATGCCTTGTCCCGCGACCGCGCAGGCAAGTTGACGGGAGAACAACTAAAGGATTGAAGTCCTGGAATGTGTTCGAGAGCGCGCCTTAGTTACGGACACGCACGGCGGGACTGGGACAGGTCTGTCTGTTTAGAGAGTAAAAGAGAGGGGAAAACTGGACAGGGATATGCAGGCGGTGAAGGAGTGACAAGTTTGTATGTCACATAGAACGGAGAAGCTCTTGAAGGGCTCTTTACGACGCAGAGAACAGAGGTAGACCCTTTAAATGTTTGTTGAATACCTAAATGTGTTTTAGTAACATTTAGTTCACGTTCGGAATAACATTTTACCTTGATTATAGATGATACGTCTGTTGTAATTTAGATTTTATTAGCAAAAGACTTATTTATCGTGTATAACATTCTTATACGGTTCTGTGTTTAGCAATTATTGGTATTAAGTGATCTGATCTACTTGCTTGAAACGCGTATCTTGTTCTTAAGATATTGGCTAACAACTAGGTGTGGATTTCTTATAGGGTGTTTCAGGAAATGTGCCCTCCGGACAGGTAAGCTTGTAGATAACCCAGCAAAAATCTTTTGTCCCACAATCACGTAAATTATAAACGTCTCACAAAAAAGTTGGTTTGAGAAACTGGGAAATTCTTCCTAAAAAAGTGTTTAAAAATATATTAAGCGTGAAAATCATGGACAAAATTTTGACATGCAGTTTGATCTCGATATTTTAAATGTTTCGTGTGTTCTTGTGTTTTAGATGCACGCTCTGTGCATGAATTGAAGAACGACAAAGGAGAAACTTCTCGGAGGGGGGAAACGACAACGTCCGAATCGGAAAAGAGAAAATCGGAGAAGGCTGTAGCCATCTTTCCTTACACCATTATAATATAAATATAAAATTGAACATGCTCAAAGCAGAGAGCAAGGCTGATAGAACCCTGAGGAGCGTGTCTCCACACAGAAATGCGTACAAATCGGACTTCCACGCGATTAAATGCTCTTTTGATGGAGCTAAACCGGACAGCGGCAACAAGTCCTATGCTAATGTCTCCGGTGACACGCGGGAGGACCCGAGGGGCAGACCTCTTGGGACCCGAGTGAATAAGATAAAGAACATTTTCTTGCAAATGGACAACCAACAACAAGAGATTCCAGAAGTGAGGGCGGTTTTAAAAAGTGAGGTAGCCCACACACGTAAAATTAGTTCTAGCAGCACCGCCAGCCCAGACCTGCAGAGCACAGGCAAAACCCAGATGGGAGAGCAGGTGGAAATGGATAAAGCGACGCTGGCAGAGAAGTTCTCTGTGACAAGGAATCTATTTGAGAGAGGCTTGAAAGACCAGCTAGCCGCTGAAAAGCTCTCCACCGGCAAAGCAGTTGGCCGGGTTTCCCAGGGCAATGTATCCGATGAGGGGAAGGGCAGTAAGAAGTCACCTGGATCATCGGAGAGCCCCGCTAGCAGCACTGCCTCGCCCACTAGAGCCGGGACAGAGGAGCGGGATGGCGGCGGGGAAAGGATGACTATGACCAGAATGTCTCTGAATGCGGGTCCCATTTCCAGGAGGTTGGAGAGCTTCATTGGAGATAGCGACAGTGAGGACACAAACAATAAAGAGACAGTGACACAAAGTCACACTGAGTTGGGCTCCACTGTAGGGTCTTTGCCCACCTCTCCAGTAGGATCTTTGTCCTCCTCTCCAGTAGGGTCTTTGCCCACCTCTCCAGCAGGGGGTATTTCTCCTAAGCCCCTATTCACAGTAAGAAGTGGCTCTGCTAAGCCCACCTCACCAATAAGGAGTGTCTTTGCTAAGCCCACCTCGCCAATAAGGAGTGTCTTTGCTAAGCCCGCCTTTCCAGTAAAGAGTGTTCCTGCTAAGCCCACCTCCCCGATAAGAGACAGTTTTTGTAAACCGTTTGCCAGCAGCATTGTGACAAAGCCTTGCAGTCCACCCACAAAGGATAAGCAGCAGTCTCTGCTCTTTCCCAGTAACAGTCCAAACCAGACCACAACCACATTCACTGACAAGAATGACACTCTTGTGATCCAGAGCCCACACAGGGCGGACCCAACTGGGCATGACCATTCCATGGCCTTGACTGGATTAGGAATTGTCAGGGCAGAGCTGGTGGTGGTCCAGAACGAGTCATCTGAGAGTGAGGAGAATGAGAATGGGAGTGTTGATGATAATGTATTTGAGGAGCCGAGAGATGAATCCCTAAAAAAGGACCCTATAAAGGAACTGAGAGATGAATCTCTAAATGAGCGGAGAAAGGAACCTTCAAAGGAGCCGAGAGTGGAAACCTTAAACGAGCCGAGAGAGAAAAGTGTGAATGAGCAGAGAGAGGAAACATTTAAGGAACTACTGAAGGAGCTGAGAGAGGAACCCATGAAGGCACTGCGAGAGGAACCCATGAAGGAGCAGGGAAAGGAACCTTTAAAGGAGCTAAGTAAGGAACCATTAAAAGAGCTGAGAGAGGAACCACTGAAGGAGCTGAGAGAGGAACCAGGAAAGGAGCTGAGAGAAGAACCAGGAAAGGAGCTGAGAGAGGAACCAGTAAAGGACCTGAGAGAGGAACCAGGAAAGGAGCTGAGAGAGGAACCAGGAAAGGAGCTGAGAGAAGAACCAGTAAAGGACCCGAGAGAGGAACCAGGAAAGGAGCTGAGAGAGGAACCAGGAAAGGGGCTGAGAGAAGAACCAGTAAAGGACTCGAGAGAGGAACCAGGAAAGGAGCTGAGAGAAGAACCAGTAAAGGACCCGAGAGAGGAACCAGGAAAGGAGCTGACCGAGGAACCAGTAAAGGATGAGTCCCTGACCTACTGCCTCTCACTGAATGAGGAATTAGCTGTAAGACCGGTGACTCAGGGGAAGGGACCTGTAAGTTGGGACCAGCAGCCCGACTGGAGAGAGGGAACTGGACCAGTGAGCCAAATACAGGAATTCGGAGAGCAGGAGAGTGACCAAGAGCACCAGATGACGCACGCCCCTGAGGCCAAGGTGTCTCAGCTCGTTGGCAGCATTGAGAATACAGCCTTCATGCATGAGTGGCACTCAGACCTGGAGCACTGCTGGGAATATGAGGAGGTGCAAGGCTTATCAGACGATGATGACCCCAATCCACGGAGGAAGGTCACCTTCTCCAGGGCACCCATCCGGGTATGGGCTAACCTTTAACCCAATATTGGGATCAAACTATTCAGGACGCGTATGGCATTACTTTACTTGGCATTATTAGTTTTCACAGGGAACATAATTATCTTTTCAGGAAGTTCCAGATAACACTCTTTCATTAACATTTCTGTTAAAGATTTTAAATAACCGGACAAGTATTTACACAAAAACCCCAATGTTTCCCCTAAAGCTAACTTCCTGTGCAGCAGCTGGTGCCCTTTTAAACAAAAACAATGTATTCAGGAAGTTTTTGTCAGTTAGGTTTTTTTATCCCTAAATTCATAAAGTAAAGTCCGCTGTGCACTACTATATGACACTTGAAGGGAAAGTCAGATGGCTGTGGCTCCGTTGTAAATTGTTTATAGAAACTGTTGATGTCACAGCTCGTAAATGGAATCCCTGGGGTCTGTTACTTCTTGAACAAACGAAACTGTTGTAATACTCCAGGCACATGTCACATGTTTGTCAGGTTTATGGTGGAGATGAGTGAAAAGTAGAGTGTTTAGGGCTTTAGGCTGGATGGCTTCATTTTTTACCTAGAACTACAGTGCTGAACCCTGACTGTAAAAACGTGGCATGCCATAGCAGACCGTATCAATCAATTAATCAATCAATCAATTTATTTTTATAGAGCGCTTTCCACATGTCTCCATGTCACAAAGACGCTTTACATACAGAGAAATATAATATGTCCCAGGCCTGACCCCCAAAAAGCATGCCAGGGTCAACAGTGACAAGGAAAAACTCCCTAGGCTGGCAGGAAGAAACCTTGAGAGGAACCCGGCTTAATGGGGGAGCCCATCTTCCGCTGGCCGGCACTAGGAGCTGAATTAAACAATCTAATGTCCATACAGTACCAGAATCTCCTCGTGTAATGCTGAGTGAAACAGCCGGTGGCTCTTATCTGAGTTTCTGTATGTTTGCACAACCCAACTATAAGCACCCCTGCAAATGAGAAGCAGACCAAATGTTTGATGAACACTGATCTGATATGCCTGTCAGAATGGGGCAAAGTGATTAGAATTTAGTCCGGAATTTTAGTAACGGTGAATCCGTTAATTGGTAAATCTTTCAATGAGAATAGGACTACTGAGAACGTTTCAGCTAGTGCAGTATGTCCTTAGGATTCCTCCATGTTTCACATGCGAATAGACTTCCCCCCAAAAAAAACCCCAGTGCTCCACATAGCAGCAATCTGGGGAATGCTGCTATGTGGAGCACTGCCATTTCTGATGTCATTTCTCTGTGCCAAGGACACGTTTGCTTGTGGTGGCACCAATTCAGAGTATTGTATGAACAATGTCTTTGTAAGGACTGAGAGGTCTCTACATTCTGTGGCTTTGTTTACAAGGCCCTGATAGAGACCCCGACAGCCTCCACAGCTTTTGTTCACTGTGAGTCACTCTTTACCAGGGTGACTGTAGGCCTGGCAGAAGCCCATCCAGGGGGTTCTGGGACACTCCAGCCTGTCGGGCTATTGGCAGGTCAGAGGTTGATCTCACTTTACAACTGCTGACGGTGGTCAATTGCTTGTACTCTTTTGACTTTTATTTGCATATTTGACAAATGTGAAAGAATATGCATAACCTAAGGCTCCCACCTTTTGTTGGCATGGACAGTGTTTTCATACCACTCTCATCTCTTTATACACCTCAGCCTGCTGAGTTAATGGAACGCTGTTTATGTGAGGACACAACATGATCCTGCATGCTTTCCTGTGCTTGACACTTGCTGTGATGCAATGCATCTGCTCTGTGAACACGTTCCTCCTCTAATTGTGAAATGATCATGTTGGATAGAATCCTGGCAAGCCATCTGGTCCTGCCTTGGCATGTGGTTACTTCAGTATTTTTATTTATTTCCCTTCTTACTGTTGCTGCCAGTTTCCTTAGATGGCCCCTGATATGATGAATGGAGTTGGTACAGAGAGGTGAATTGTGCCCCCTTTTCAGGAAGCAATAAAAAGCACCCTTGTCTGTTTAATTTAATTTATTATTTATTTTATTTATTATTACAGATTTAAAGTTAAAGTTGCATGTGAGAGATTTGAAAGATTAAGCTTTTGAAAGGTTATTCAATGGAAGTAACTTTTTATAGGTCTCTTGGCCAGGTGTTGATCATGGCTGATGGTTGTAAGAGGCTATTATTTTCCTCAGACTCCCAGGAGTACCTTGGAGAAAATCGAATGAAACAGTCTAACATGCTGAAATTATTCATTACAAGGACACTAATGGTCACACTGAATGGGAGTCACTTCTGATCATCACTGGGAGTCACCTCTGGTCTTTACTGGGAGTTGCCTCTGGCTTGGCTGGGATTTTAGCCTTTGCAGTTAAATTCCCGTTTAAGGGACCCTGTCAGATTTCAGCTGTCTGTATAAAACCTTCAAAGCCTAGGAAATCCTTAGGTTATTAGCTGATGCAATCAGGATTTTCACTTTGATATTCTTTGATATTCAAATATATGTTTTTGGTTAATTTAAAGCCAGAGATTTGATGTTTTTTCACCAGATGAAAAGGGCGAGGTTTAGAGCTGAGAAATCAGGAAGTGTACTTGGTTTCTCATTGACTGGATTGCCTGGGTCTATTGGTCTGGCTGTCATGGTGACAAGCTGGCCCTCCCCAACCCCATAATATCCTACAGGGTGTTGTTGGCCTTTAATGGGGGCTTTTTATTTTTGGGGGGGCTGTTACCTAAAAACACAATACATACATTACTGCAGAGTAGTGTCCTGAGCACAGAAAGGGTTAAGTATTCTGGGGTAGAAACAATTTTTCTAGGTGTCCTAACTGGAGGAAAATCACTCGTCAGCGCTGCCTGAAATCTGTTTATACGTTAATCCAGGCTTTAGCAGGCCTGATGTGCGTGCTGGGCTACACTCTTACTGTGAGAGGTCTGAATTTCAGGCAATCAGTTTATAGTGCACCTCGTAGGTCTGATTGGTACTCCACTCACACTCTGCCCTGGGGAGCTGTCCCTGGATTTCCACCACATGAAAGGATTTTATAATGAGTCGACCTTTATCAGTCATTAAATCGGTTGATTTAACCGCCCCTGGCCCCAATATGGCCATTGTCCCACTGTGAGTATCAACTATATGGGAGGGTAAAACACCAGACTGTGCATGGGAGAGGTGTATTTATAAGTTCAGGGGAGGTGGATGGTCAAACACAAAGTGCCACACTTTCAGATCTCTGCATAAGCTGGAGGCTAGTTCTTTTTCGCATCAGTCAATCAATTCGATATTCGGTCCCATATTTTATAATAACTGTTTATCAGTATTGTATAATGGTTAAAATAAAAATCTGGTCATGTGTACGCAAAAGCCTTACTGGCCCATTCGTTGCTAGAACATATGTACTGTGACAGCACGTTCTTCAGAGCAGGGACGCTCACTTATCTTATCTAAGCAAATAGTTTCCACTTTGTCTATGGTTTACCATTTCAAAATTTTTGGTGAATTCCAGAAATGAAAGAGGGTTATTTAATTTGAGGGTTATCACTCATTGGCTCAAATTTCTGAGCGGTAAGTGCCTGTTTGAGGTTGTCATGTTTCAGCTCTTATATTTCCTCTGCATCAAGATAATGATGTTCAATAGCGGGTTGTTTAGGTTTTAAAATAAAGATGAAGTACTGTTCATATTTTGGCAGGTCCAAGATTGTTGCAATGTTATTGAAGCGGGCAAGAAATTTCTTTCACTAAAGGAGGTCGAAGGTAAAAGGACTATTTACCAAACACGTTCGAAAATGTTCTTTTGCCTATAGTTTCCGTCCATAAACATTTACTCAAGTGTAATTTAGTGGAAGGAACTTATCTACAATCCTGGACACAATCCTATTTTTGGTCCTATCTTGACGTGGATTATTGCTGTATAATAGAGTTGTTGGTGCTGGGAAGCTGTACTCTGAACTCTGTACTCTGGGCATTTCCTCAGTTACTATTTAGGCGATATGTTTTGGGGAATGGGACTATTTTTATTAAACATTTTCACTTGTTTTTCCATTTTAAAAATATTTTAATTTTAATGCTTGCATGAAGTCTCTGACTAGTTCTCCATTCTGTTTGCTGAGACATTAACGAGTTTATATTTTCAGTGCTATTGAGACCAGAACTGTGTCTCTGGTGCTGTGGTGGTTTCTATGGCACGGGTTGCTAGGCGGGGGTATTTGCTAGGCAGGCATACCTGGCACGGGGTTCTGGGTGAGCATCTAACTGGATAGGCATTCCTGGTATTTGTCGCTGCCGGGTATTCCTCTGGCTTGTGACGCTAGCAGGTATATCTTGAGTGGGTAGCTGGGCAGGCGTACCAGGCACCGGGTGCTGGGCGAGCGTCTCTGTGCCAGGTCATTGAGCATGCGTATCTGGTGCTGGTTTCTAAGTGGGTATACCTTGTGCCTGATGCTCGCTGGCATATCTGCCATGGGTTGCTATGCAGTCGTACCTGGCACCCGTGCGTATACTTGGCAGATTCAAAGCTCCCAAAGGGGAATGATGATGGGAATGAAATGAGATGAATGAGAGTGAGTGTGCAGGTCGCAGTCCTCTATGGCAAAGGAAGCTGCACAAGGAGGGTCATATTAAGTCAAAGGGTCTAAGGACCCTTTAGGGAGAAAGAATGCTGAAAATAGACAGGCTGCTTAATAAAAGTACGTTATTCAGCTCGTTTCAGATTTTGCAGAACTTCAGGCCTATATGCGCAGGCAGAGAGACAAGACTCCTGGGGATCAGTGTCAGAACAGCCCCCTTAGACTGGTAAAGAGATCGATCTCTCTTGTTTGTAAGAGGTCGACGGGGCTATTGAGTTTCAGCAAAGAGGAGAACATTGTTCAGGGCGACGGGGCTATTCCATGGCAACAGGGAAGTCTGACACAAACAAGAAAGAGGGGAGAGAAGCCAAGAAAATGGGCCACGCTACAGCGAATCTGTGGTGGAATGCTTCACTGAAGCCCTCAAGCACGTCGCGTCATGGTTTTGTCTTTTGGCAGATTCAGTTACAGGGCTTCAACTGTATAATGTTTTATGTGGTGCCTGACTTGTGTTTGGTTTCACTTTGGTACTGCATTTAGATACACTTGGTGACTTCATCTGGTGCAAGATGCTCAACAGGAATGTTATGAAGTATACCTCAGTGGGAAGGAGAAAGTACACTGAGAAAGTACATTGAGGATGCAGAAAGGCCTTCTGTGGGACATTTGCAGTGTTGTTTGACTAGGAAGCCGTCTTCATTAATCTTTACTGTTTTCTCTCCGATTTGTAATGTGCTACTGCATCTCGGCTTGAATGCAGCCACCACACATATGGCGAGAAAGTAAAACTAGACTCCTCCAATACCAGCTGCCATCGAGCCACACTAGCTCATTTGAGAGGTTCAGCGCTGATAATCGACTGTCTGAGTATTGACCACGGTCTGAGCATCAACCAGGGTCTGAGCATTGACCAGGGTCTGAGCAACGACCAGGGTCTGAGCATTGACTGTCTGAGCATTGACCAGGGTCGGAGAATCTACCGGGGTCTGAGCATCGACTGTCTGAGCATTGAACAGGGTCTGAGCATTGACCTGGGTCTGAGCATCGACTGTCTGAGCATCGACCAGGGTCTGAGCATTGACCAGGGTCTGAGCATCGACTGTCTGAGCATTGACCAGGGTCTGAGCATCGACTGTCTGAGCATCGACCAGGGTCTGAGCATTGACCAGGGTCTGAGCATCGACTGTCTGAGCATTGACCAGGGTCTAAGCATTCACCAGAGTACATCTTCCTCTGGTGGGCTTTACTGATGAATAGTTTTCGTTACGTTGGTCTGTGTAGTCATTCACATTCCTATGTTGAGTCTGAGATTTAGTTGTGAAGAATAAGTTCAACTCAATGGTCTGTGCTCAGAATGCAGAAACAAGAGTGCCTAGTTGGTTCCTCAAGCCCTAACAAGCTCCTTAGTCCTGAGCGTAGAACACAGTTCACAAAATGCTGATGTTTGCTGTTTTTTGCCATTCATCTTGGTCTGCTTCCAAACCAGAAATTTAAATCCATTGCCCATTACTCACTTATATGCAGACAAAAAGCCGTTGCCCAAACAATGGGTTTTATTTTCTAAAGTGTACGTTCCCAGTTTCAACTTCAGGGAAGCACTTGGAGATTACAGCTCCACTGAAGGGCCTGGTAAAGAGGAACATAATATGTACACATTTTCGACTCTGATATTAGTAAAAACTCTTCACCCAACAGTAGACTGTAGACTTGTCCATTTTATGGTGTGAACAAAGTGGATGTGCAACCCCAGGCCTTACTAATCAAAGTTGTGGAGTTTTTTAACAGTAGAGGTATTCCTGTCAAAGGTCACTGTCACTGATGTGCTGTGCTGGGTGTTTTGATGACAATGCACCAAACAACCCAGGGGTCTTCATGTTTGGATGTTCTCACAAGCCGGAGCAATGAAAACCATGAGGTGACATATCTCATCGTGAAAGGAGGGAATTCGTTTCTTTGCGGTCACATGGCCAGTTGCCATAGAAACGGTATGGATCAGCACAGATGCTTGCTGGGGGTCCTTGCACTTATTTTGTTGCTGGTTGCTGGTTGCCTTCCTTCTGAATCAAACCTTTTCAATAGTTAATCTCTTGCTTATTAATCTTTATAGAAAACTCTTCTTTCAATGTCAAAGTTGGAGGTGGCTGTGTTTTTTTCTCAGGGGCATTTTATCTTTATGTTATTCAGGATGTTTGATTGGCGAGTCCTGTGTCTCAGACAGACCCAATCAGGCGGTTTATATTAGCATTTCACTGCCTCATTGGCCAGCATCTGTGAGTTGGACATGAACGAGTGTCTTGCTGGGGCTGTTGCCACGACTCCCTGGGGCAAGGTAGAGGCTCCCGCATGTAGAACAGTGAGGTATCTAATCCATGGAGCACCATATTAAAGATAAAGGAAATGAAGGATAAAATCTCTCTCTCTCTCTCTCTCTCTCTCTCTCTCTCTCTCTCTCTCTCTCTCTCTCTTTATTGACCGAAACAAAAAAACTAAAAGAGATAATAGTTTGGGTGCTATTCTAGCTGCACATATACATATCTTTGTCGAGAAGGGGTGATGGAGAAAGACAGCATTTTTGTGTGAAGTTGAAAGGGACATCCAGTCCTTGAAATATCCCAGTCAAGGATGTCGTTGTGAAAGGGTGCTATGGGACTTGAGGGCAGCTGTCCACATCATCTTCTAATTTTAGCAGGTAGATTAAAGCCATTGTCCCACTTTATTTTCCTCACAGCCTGTGGCTGATGTGACTGCCAAGTCCTCTAGTGCTATGGTTTTCAACTTAGGGAGAATCGTCATGATACACCTGTCAACTTGTTTATTTTGTCATTTTAATGATTTTCGGTGGGTCAGCTTCACGGGTCATCGAGTTTGTTTAAAATGTCACAACAATTAAAAAAAGATCTGGCTTTTGGACAATACGCCTTTCTCCTCTTGATTTCTCATCTTGAATTTCCCCATGACGGCTGTGAGACGCTGCTGGTTCTGATACTCAGTGACGGTGATGCCTATCCCTGTGCCATAGGTGTTCAGCACCTACTCCAATGAGGAGTACGACCGCCGCAACGAGGAGGTGGACCCCGTGGTGGCGTCTGCCGAGTATGAGCTGGAAAAAAGGGTGGAGAAGATGGACGTCTTCCCTGTGGAGATCGAAAAGGGTTGGTATCCAAAAAGGGTTGGCACAGGGGTGGCAGTGTTTTGTCCTGTCCACTCAATACCACTCTTCTGCACAGGAGACAACGGGCTCGGGATCAGCATCATTGGAATGGGTGTTGGGGCGGATCAGGGTCTGGAGAAACTGGGGATCTTCGTCAAGACAGTCACGGAGGGGGGTGCAGCCCAGAGAGATGGGCGGTAAGTGTACGGTTTCTGAGGGGGGCGTGCTTTGTTTTTCCTCTCTCTTTTTAGTCAAAATGGATCTAATCTTATTGTTGTTGGAAGTAATGTAGCACATGGATGTGTAAAAAAGGCCCCAGTAAGGTGGTTAGACACTGAGGAGATGAGAACTGTGTGGCTCTCCTGTTAGATCGGTGTCCTCCCTGTCCTGTAGGATCCAGGTCAATGATCAGATCGTGGAGGTCGGTGGCGTCAGTCTGGTCGGGGTAACTCAGCTGTTTGCTGCAACAGTCCTGAAGAACACCAAAGGCACAGTCAGGCAGGTTCAGACTTTTCATTCCACTCCCTCGCTTGTGTTACACCAGTGCTATCAATCATTGCCCCTGGCTGCTGGAAAGAGGGGTAATGTGTACTGAGACGACCCATCTGACACACACTGATGACATTGAAGGCCGTTGTCCTCCCTGGAGTTAAAAGCTTCAGTTTATCCTTTGCATTGAGGACATATGTTTCAACGCCATTCACAGAACAGTGGTGGATATGGTAATGGTTTACCATCAAACGTGATTTGCTCTTAGACATATACATGCACTAGCATTAATAGATTAAACCATACCACTCCCTTCCCTACTTTCAGTCAGTTAAGATAAGAGCTCTGTTGGAGAAATAGTCTAGGGCAGGATGTTAAAAAGAGTTGTTGTGATGCCACTGCCATCTGCTCTGACCCTGCCCCCGACCCCATTCGTGCAGCTTTCTGATTGGTCGGGAGAAGCCAGGGACACAGAGCGAGGTGGCGCGACTCATCGGCGAGACCTTGGAGCAGGAGAGATGGCAGCAGCACCGGGAGGAGCCTGGTGAACCACCAGAGGAGGTGAGTCACCGGGGTGCAGCTCATCCAGGATCTTGGGCTCTCAGGGATTAACCCACACCGCTTTCGAAACGGCTTCTCCTGATGTTGCCCAATATTTGCTTTTCGGAAAAAGTGAATAATTTATAGCCTTAAGGGTATGAAAGACAGGATTCTGGAAAAGGTCAAGACCAAGTCATTACGTTTTGGTATTGTTAAAAACAAAGATATATTGATATCTAGAGCACTCGAGTATGATAATGTAGAGGGGTACTTGCCAGTTATCACACATGCTTGGATGTGTTTCCCCCATCTGTTGGTGCCTGAACACATTGCTTAGTTTTACTTACTTTTAATTTCTGTTTGTTGAAGGCACAGTGGCATTTCTCCAATGCCAGTCTCTTTTGTGTGTGGGCGAGTCTGTGTGAGTGTGTCTTGGGGTGGGCTCTGGGTTCAGTCTGGTCATTTATACATTGGTGTCTGATGTGATTTTAAGGACGAGCATTACAAGAAAGAGGAGGGGAATGATGAGACCCGAGGATCAACCTTTGGGGGGGAGAGCGTGGAAATAGTCAAACCTCTGGAAGAGGAGACATCTTTGCTTTCCGATGCTGACCCCACCCAGCTGAGTTTAAGATTTAAAGAGGTATTTAAAATTATAACACTCTGTCCTACCAAAAAGCCCACCTAAAATAATCCAATGTAGTACATTGAGGTAGTACAAAACCCCTGTTATAACAAGCAGGGTAACATATAAAGCTCAGTCACTGGTTTTCAGCAAGCCTTTCGCATTTATCTGTATAGTAATATGCTGTGTAAATAATGATTTAATTAATTAATAGGCTCCATTGGAAAATGCTTAATGAAGTATATTAAACTGAAATCCAGATAGCAGAGTGCATGATTAGCATGAGGATATTGTTGGGGCTTTGTCTGTCTTCTCTACTTCCTCTCCTTATTTCAACAGCTTCATATAAAGCACAAGACGGCCACGGCTGAACTGAGCAGATTGAAGGAGAAGGTTGGTCAAGCCAAAAGCGTATGGATAATGCATCACATATGGAGGCAAAGCGTTAGCTCCGACAGGGATGTATAAAGCGTTACACAGTGTTCTGAGTTTTTGTTCTGTGCAATTATGGTTGCTCTCCTGTTTCATAGCTGAGGTCGTCTGAGGTTGAGCGAGCCTCATGGGAGAGCAGACGAGCCAGGATAGAGAGGAACCTGGATGAGAAAAACGAGAGGATTAAGAAGCTGGAGGTATACTGGCTGGAGGCACAGGAACTCTGTAAAACTGTCACGGAGCACCTGGCGGAGACGCAGAACCAATACGAGGCGCTGGACAAGAAGTACAACAAGGCCAAGAAGCTTCTTATGGACTTCCAGCAGAAGTGAGTTTCTGTGAGCTCAGGCACTCTTCAGTTTAGAGAGAAACAGGTTTCTCTAGGGACTGCGATCTTCTTTCACTGGGCTTGTGCTCGGTTTTGCCATTGACCTGAGCTTCCCTTACTAGTTCAACAGCCTGAATATGTCTTTGTCTGAGTGATGCATTGTCCCCTTTTGTTTTCTTAATGAAATGACCTCTTCTCTGCTTGTATGATGATCTGATGTTTGCCTTGTTATAACTCCTTGTGTGTTCTTGTACGTCACTCTGTGAAAGAGCATTTGATAAGTGAATTAAATGTAAATTTAGCTTTGTGAGCCTGATGATGTCAAACTTCACTCTTAGAGAAATTGGCTTTGTAAAGAGGGAGGAGGAGTTGAAGAGGGCTCTGGATGACAAGGAGAGGCAGTACATGGAGCATCTGGACAGTCTGAAGCAGCGGGTAGGACTATACCAGAGCATGGGTGAAGGATGGAAGTGTCAGTGTGGGTGAGAGACAGGAGAGGAGAGGAGTCACAGTGTGGGTGAGGGATGGGTCTTCAGTCTCAGTGTGGCTAAGGGATGGGAGAGGAGAGGAGTCACAGTCTGGATTAAGGAAGGGACAGGCATCACAGTTTTCCTCCTGTCCCTACAGGTCATTGTGCTGGAGACCAGAGGTCGAAGTAGTGAGTGTCCAGGGCCCCTGTTCAGTCTGAACTCTACAGAGAATAAAAAGCAGAATGGCCGAGAACCTGTGGGGATGGAAAAAAGTGCACCATTTAACACCTTGCCTGGTATGGACGACCCCTACTTTTACACTTTCATTTCAGTTTGCAGGTGTGACATGTTTAGTTAATGAAGGGTTGTGACACATAAAAATGTAATAATAATAATCATAATTGTACGATTATAATGGGATCATCAAGCAGCTATGGTTCCAACATTTAGCCGCTGGGCTTGTAATTATTATTATATTATTTATGTATTTATTATTATATTTCGTGCCTTTTTTGCTCTGACAGGGGATGATGTCTCCCCATATAAACCTTGTTCTCCCAGTGGATCTTACTGATATAAAATGTATTGACTGTCAGTGCTGAACAGTAGAAACACCATTTAGGGTTGTTTATCACTGCTAAGAGCGTAGCTCATGCATTATTGGGCTAGCCTTTCTTTTCTCCTCAGACCCAGACAGGATGCAGCATTTGGATGCCAGCGCTCACCTGGCCCACCACCGACCGCCGTCTCTCAGAAAGGTAAGAGAGACAAGCAGGATCTCTCCCTGCCAAGCCCAGCTGTGTGTCAGACAGCCTCTGCTGAGCAATCGTCAGCTTTTCCCTTCTTTTTCATGCTACCGAGATCGCAGATCAGGTGGTCTGTCAACAAGATCCTCCCTTCTTGATGCAAGAAGTGTGTGTGCCAATCACGTTCCGATCACATCGGGTTTTGATTGGGCTTTTGTAAGTCCAGACATGACCCCCATCACACTTGTTGTCTTTTCTGTGCAGGAGGAGGGCCTGTCGGAGGGTGTGGCCATTGCCAAAAGGAGTCAATCTGTTCAGGAGAGTGTACCTCTACCGGTGACTCCACCCTGTGCTGGCAACGGACAGCCGAGTGATGCCCCTGAGAGGGTTGGGTATTCCCCTTCCCTCCCAGCGGCCAGTAAGGAGACCAATGGAAGCCTGCACCCATCCCACCCTGTCTCCTCCCCACACTCTCCCTCTGGCTTCCTGTGCAGCGTCAGGAAGGACAAGTCCAAAGGCAAGGAGGTCGAAGATCAAGCCCCTCTCACTTAGATTCTGTCTGCTAAGGAACACCTGGCCACTGGGCTCCTATTGCTCTGTAGATCAACACATAGCCAGACAGAGGGGACTTACTGACATAAAATCCCTCAGGGTTTGCCCTGTTCGTCACAGCTAACACGTTTAAACGTCTTCGAAAGTCGCCAATGTACTCGCACGGTTCTGAATTATATTAACGCGAGGGGATTGAATACTGCGACATAGTGATATACACTCACCGGCCACTTTATTAGGTACACCGCTTCATCTGCTCATTAACGCAAATATCTAATCGGCCAATCACGTGGCAGCAACTCAATGCATTTAGGCATGTAGACATAGTCAAGACCATCTATTGAAGTTCAAACCAAGCATCAGAATGGGGGAGAAAGGTGATTTAAGTGACTTTGAATGTGGCATGGTTGTTGGTGCCAGGCGGGCTGGTTTGAGTATCTCAGAAACTGTTGATCTACTGGGATTTTCACACACAACAAATCTGTAGGATTTACAGAGAATGGTCCGAAAAAGATAAAATATCCAGTGAGCGGCAATTCTCTGGGCGAAAACGCCTTGTCGATGGCAGAGGTCGGAGGAGAATGGCCAGACAGGTTTGAGCTGATAGAAAGGCAACAGTAACTCGAATAACCACTCTACAACCGAGGTATGCAGAAGAGCATCTCTGAATGCACAACACGTCAAAGCAGATGGGCTACAGAAGCAGAAGACCACATCGGGGGCCATTCCTGTCAGCTAAGAACAGGAAACTGAGGCTACAATTTGCACGGACTCACCAAAATTGGACAATAGAAGATTGGAAAAACGTTGCCTGGTCTGATGAGTCTCGATTTCTGCTGCGACATTCAGATGGTAGGGTCAGAATTTGACGTAAACAACATGAAAGCATGGATCCATCCTGCCATGTATCAACGGTTCAGGCTGGTGGACATGGTGTAATGGTAATGTAATGTAGTGTAATGGCACACTTTAGGCCCCTTAGTACCAATTAAGCATCGTTTAGACGCCGCAGCCTACCTGAGTATTGTTGCTGACCATGTCCATCCCTTTATGACCCCAGTGGCTACTTCCAGCAGGATAACGCGCCATGTCACAATGCTTACATCATCTCAAACTGGTCTCTTGAACATGACAATGAGTTCACTGTACTTAATTGGCCTCCACAGTCACCAGATCTCAATCCAATAGAGCACCTTTGGGTTGTATCATGTCAATATGGACCAAAATCTCTGAGGAATGTTTCCAGCACCTTGTTGAATCTATGCAATGAAGAATTATGACAATTCTGAAGGCAAAAGAGGGTTCAACCCGGTACTAGCAAGGTGTATTTAATAAAGTGGCCGGCGAGTGTATGTGTGATATATATAGCAAACAGTTTTACACTGCGCCCATTTACAGTATATAACAGGATATTTATTAAAGCTCCCTTTCACTGGGTTTACAACAGCAGTGGGACTAGAATCTACTGGAACCACCACACCACTGAATGAAAACATTCACCAGAAAAAGAAACCGAAACGTAAGAATAGGTGAAGTCTGTCCAACACTGATGCTAACTGTGTTGCTTACGAACAATTCTTTCTCTTTTTAGAGGAAGCCAATGACAGCTTATTAAGCGAAAAACCAAAGAGGAGATTCCCTGACTTTAGGTAGGTCACCTCAGTGCGTGAATGAGTGTGATTGACTTTGGGTAGGTCACCTTAGCGTGTGATTGACTTTGGGTAGGTCACCTCAGTGTGTGATTTACTTTAGGTAGGTCACCTCAGTGCGTGAATGAATGTGATTGACTTTGGGTAAGTCACCTCAGTGCGTGAATGAGTGTGATATCGTGTGATTGACTTTGGGTAGGTCACCTTAGCGTGTGATTGCCTTTGGGTAGGTCACCTCAGCGTGTGATTGACTTTGGGTAGTTCACCTCAGTGCGTGAATGAGTGTGATATCGTGTGATTGACTTTGGGTAATTCACCTTAGCGTGTGATTGACTTTGGGTAGGTCACCTCAGTGCGTGAATGAGTATGACTGATTTTGGGTAAGTCACCTTAGCATGTGATTGACTTTGGGTAGGTCACCTCAGTGTGTGACTGACTTTGGGTAAGTCACCTCAGTGCATGAATGAGTATCATAGCGTGTAATTGACTTTGGGTAGGTCACCTCAGCATGTGATGGACTTTGGGTCGGTCACTTGAGCATATGATTGACTTTGGGTAGGTCACCTCAGCGTGTGATTGACTTTGGGTGATTGACTTTGATAGTGTGGGTTCGTTCCTGCTCTCCTTAACTATAAACTAAATAAAATGCCCACAGTGGCCTTCGGAAGTCTGGTGGCAAAGGGAAGAAACAGGACAAGGAGGCCCTGAGAGGATCTCTGGACAGCAGGTAGTCACATGACTCTTCTGTGGATGTCGCGAGAGAGCACTTTTGCCGATTATACGGCATGCAGATGCAGGAGCTCTGTATTACCCAGGGGGAGGTGTGAGGTTAAAGCTGTCGTTAAACGTGGTCGGTTATTTTTAACACTCAGGGAGTCTGGTGGGAACGTGTGGCCCTCAGGGTCCTTTGTCTTGTATTTGTAATCCCAACTGCATTCTTTTATCCTGGGTCAGGGACATAGACAGGAACAGGGGCCAAGACAAGGACAAAGAGGCTACCAAAACCAGCAGCCTACCCAGTCCGGCACCCAAGACCAGCAGCCTACCCAGTCCGGCACCCAAGACCAGCAGCCTACCCAGTCCAGCACCCGAGACCGGCAGCCCTGAGCAAAAGGTGAGGAGGACCACACAGTCAGAGCAGGCTGCAGCTTTACTGCTCACACGTCTCAGCAAGTCAGAGCTTTATAAACCAGGGAGTCAGAGAAAATATTACAACAAAAAGGGTCTGTGTGTCTGCGTTCCTGCCGGCCTGCCTGCCTGTGTCTGTGTGTGCATGCATGTGTGGCACGGGAGTGATCACAATCATATTCCAGGGACTGCCGTTTATTCACAAAAAGAATGAAATGCAAACAAAAATATACCAAAGAATTCCCACTCACGGGTTCACGTCACCTCAAAAATAACAACACAACAAAAGGACATCCCGCGAGGAGGAAACGAAAACACTTCACCCCCTCGGGCAGCCCTCAGCTCTCTCACATTGCCATTGCGCCCTTGCCAGGGTCTGGTTATGTCTCCCCACTCTCGCTCCAGTCCACACCAAGCCCCGGGCATCTACTGAGAGACAACAAAGTGTTTAAATAGGTTGTCGATTTCAGCTTCCCAGCTGACTAACAGCAGGTGCAGGTGGGAGTGAGTGCCCATGAGACGCATGCCGTAAAAACATTAGTTTACCACCACCCCTTGGAGAGTTTTTGTTCTATAAAGGAAGAACGATCAGAATCCAGTTCAACTTTGCGTACACAGAAAGATATTTACAAATATTCTCCGACTGTCAGTGGTTGGTGATTTAGAATTAGCAATGGTTTCATTCACGGGCCAATTTAGCTAGACCATACATTACGAGTTTAGCATTTTGCACATCCTATATTTATTATATTACTGTGCTGATGAAAATCATCTGCTTTGGGTACAGTGTCCTATTTACGGAGACTGTTATAGATGGTAGATGCTACCAGAATGATACAGTAAAAAGTAATTGGAGGTTGGAAGACTGCCATGGTTTATTTGTACAAAACTAAACAAAATGTCCATACTCAGGTCTTTTTGAAAAATGTGTTATTGAAATGGTTTCTCTCCGCCTTGGATGGTTTGAAAAACAGTCAAAATGCAATGTAGTCAGGTAGTAGTTAACAACTGTCAATTTAACAGTCAGTTATCTCCATTACTAAGTTCAATTGTTTAGTTTTCTAGCGACCGCCTATTGTCCAGGAAGCCTTAAATAGTATTAATTCAGCCGTTCTTCTGATCGGAACCTACAGCCTACCGGATACAAGTTCAGTCCCTTAACCACTGCAAGCTTCTGTAACCCTCTGGGGAATATCCATAGCCAAGGAGAGGACACAGTGGCATCTCAGAACTGTCCCCGGAAAGCATGAGAAAATCCATTGATTTATTCAGCAAGTGCCCACGGAGGGTGATATGATCAGGCTGTATGACACCAGAGGGTGACATGATCAGGCTGTTTCATCTGTCATTTTGGTGAAAAGGGGGTTATGAGCAGTGTTTCAGCTGTATTTTCTGCAGTTCCCACTGTGAAAAACAGTATTTGGTGATCTCCACAAAGGTCAACTCCTCACATGGCTCTTCTCACCTGTGCCAGCTCTGTCGACCTTCCCTGGCCTTCCTCATTCAGTTGCTCCTCAGATTTGGAACAATATTAACTTTTGTAATAAATTGTTGAACTTACTGTTCTGTTACACACCTGTGTTGCCAGGCACATGTCTCCATTCGCAAAATGAGTCTTTTTCCTCTAAATAAGGTAAGAACTTTTTAAAAGAGTGTTTGTTTTTTAGCTAATAGAAGTGGAAACCAGTGTGAATCCGTAATGAGGACTGACAAGTGGCGTGTTCTGAGATGCCGTTCTGCACACCACCATTGACCTGCACCTTTTTTATTTGCCTGTTTGTGGCCCTGTTAGCTTGCATGATTCTTGCCACTCTCCGGCGACGTCTCTCATCAACGAGACACTTTCGTCCCCAGGACTGCCGCTGACTGAATGAATTAGATTGTCGTGCCCCTCTTCTGTGAACCATTGACACTGTTATGCATGAGTAGCCCAGGAGGCAACCGTTTCCAAGATACTGGAACCGGCGCTTGGCACCAACGATCAAACCATGCAGTAATGCAGCGATTGGCCATTACTGGAACACAGACATGAAACAGACATTTGTTGGGATAAACACTTTATAGGCTTACAGTGTGTTCCTCTTGTTTGTCGCAGAATATGAAACACCATACCACAGGTTAGCTGTAACTACTACTTTCAGGGTAACCAGCTAGAAGGAGGATGGTTATTCTAAGGTTTGTAACAACAACTGCGGGTATTTAAAAGGTTATGGTTTTGATGAACACCGCTATTCAGTCACGGGGCATTGTTAAGGTAGAGGTTGTGTCATCATCGTGACCTTGTAGGAGTTGGTTGGTTGGATGGTGTATGTAGTTTGTTGTTGGCCTCAGGAATGCAAAACGTGTTATGTGTATATTCTGAAACAGGATCCCTGTGTTCTAGTATTATGTTTCTTAGGGTAACTTTATTGTGTTTATGTGAGGGTTAAGGAATATTATTTCATGTATGCCATTATGGAAGAGAATAAGTCTTGTCTTGGCCTTTGTGACCAGTCCTGGCCAGGACCCCTCCGACACGTTGTGGGAAGACCCTGTGGCGATGTTTAGACCAAAGTTGCCCGAGTCACTAGTTTTTCCCATTCCAATGCTCTGTCGAACAGCAACATTTTCATGGCCGGGGTGGGGTACCTAATAAACGGGACACTGAGAGCTTATACGCATGCGCTTCATTTAGGAAAAATAAACAATATACACGGTTTGGTGGCGTAAGTCTCTTAAAAAAAGTACTTCCTAACATTAAGTTCTGGGTGAATTAGCGTAGCTAAGAATTTTGTTCAGGTTTCTCACCTTGTCTTACTTTGAAGTGGTTGACGTCAACTTCAAGCCCCTGACACCGTAATCGCTGAAGACAGTAGCGCTTTCCGTTAGTTTTGAATAGGTTTCCCTATAGCCAAATAATTTGGTATGTTTTCACTCTTCTAAAAGTATTCTTAAAGCATTTATAAGTCACAGGAGTTTGTTTTGTTGGTAAGTGTAGGGTGCGATATTGGTACGATATTTACCTATATCTATACGCCTTATACATTGGTTGTTAATAGTTGGTAACAAGCGTTTGGGTTAAAATCCAACTGGCTCAGCTTGTTTTTGTGTGGGTTTATGTCACCAGGAGCACGCAGACCCAGTCATGCTCGCCTATAACTGATTAGCTCTCGATCCACTCACTTCTCCCACGGAGCATTCAATATCACACAAAGGTCTCTCTGTTTGAAATCAATGTGACAAATAGACACGTCAGAGAATTCCCATTTAACAATGTCTAAAACATTTTGGCCCAGTGGACTGAAAAGCTGGGTTTTCTCCCAGAAATCCACAGGAGGCACTGGTCAAAGGCCCAACCGATTTCCCCCACCCCAGCTTGGGTGGCGCTCAAACATCTGTCACAATCGGCAAATTACACGAGCTGTATTCTTAGCACGAGCTTACACGAGCTCATCCAAATTTGATGTTTCTGTCCTTTTGCATTTAGCTAACTTGATGGGCATTATTGACTTAGTAGACACATAGCATGAAACTAAATGATAAAGCCTTCAGTGAGGAGCTGAGTTGATAGCTCAGCGGCTTCAGTACTTTGTAGAAGTTGGAGGGATAGCCAACATTGTACTACAGGTAGGTTCGTTCTTGGCTGCTAGGACTACACTGGACATGATACCCCTCTTCGGACTGGGCTCAGCTGATCTCTCCTATGCCATAGAGAGGGGGATGAAAAGGCAAAATGTGGTGAGAAGATGACATTCAAGCAAAACAATAGTACGATTGAGATTACTCAAAGCAAAAAATACCTCTGAGCAAGCTAATTTCAACTGTCTGCTCACCCACACTGTGTTCTATAAATGCTGAAGTCGGTTATTATCAATGCAAGTGATCAGTTGCGGATTGGGTTTCCACTGTTTAGTGGAACGGTAGGATTAGAATTGGCTCCTCTGCCAGTCCCAGCTAATGCTGTACTTGTTTCCACCTGTTCCAGAGTTTGTGTATCGCAGATGACTCGAAGCCCAGCAGTCCCAGTTGGGACTCCACAGGGCTAATCTCAGAGCCCAGTTTAACCTTCTCCTCCACCGAGGTGAGTGGCTGCCAGTCGGTCACACCTGGTAGCCTCCTCCAGCCAGCCCCCTGGGCGGTTCAGCCTATATCCTGGAGGGACCTTGTATCTCCATTAGTATTTTTGTTACTTTTACACAGACTGAAAGCTTTAATAAACTGTCATATTTTGTAATGTTTCGTTACTTTTAATACCATTTGACTTAAACGGTTTTATCCATAGATAATTCTGAAAATAAAGCGTTTTTTTTCCCCCCTTGCTCCTGGAAAGTTGACTTTTTGGAGATATGAGGTTACCAGGATGGTGACGATTTTTCTTTTTCTGACTTACCTTGGAGTTTGCCATGATATCCATTTACTCAGAGATGGATATTTACTGAAGTATCTCCCAGTCCAGCACCTTAGCCACTGTGCCACCTGCTTGCTGTTTCAGCACACAACCACGGGACGCAGACGTGCAGCATGATCCTCTGCGTGCGTGAGTGAGTGAGTGAGTGAGTGAGTGTGTGCGCCTGTCCGTACACGCCTGCAAGAGGGCGTGTCTGCTTTACAATGACTGAATTCCGTCCGCTCGGTTATGGTACTCTGTTCTTCCTCCGTGTATTTGCGCTCTTCATTACGGGAGTGCCCCAGGCTACAGCTCTCAGCATGGGGGACAGCACAACAGCGCGACAAAACTACTCTTTCTAGCGACCTGATTTCTCTGCATGCTCCAGATTTTAACTTGCTTCTTTGCAGCGCTGCGGGAAGGCTGGCACTGGGCAAGGCTTACAGCGCCTTGTCTAAAGAGCTCCGTTTATGGCTGCCCTTTAGATCTGCACAGATTTTTACATGCAGATGCACAACATTCTTCTTAACCTGGCTGATAAAGTTCAAAATTGTTACATGCTAATTGTTTACTTTGCAATTTATATTGACCTTAACACATGGCTGTAGTTTTTCATATTCAAACACTACATTAAAAAAGTACAAAACCACTATATCATAATACTGCATTACTTGAAAAACAGTGTGTTTGTGCATGTGTATTGTCCCACAGACTCTGGACGACAAGTCTGTCCCTGTGGAGAAGGAGTACCAATGGCAGAACCGGCCCATTGCAGACTGGACCCCCCAGCAGGTCTGCCATTGGCTGATGGGCATGAATATGGACCAATACACACCTGAGTTCACGGCCAAGAGTGTAGATGGGCAGCAGCTCATGGTCCTGGACAGCGAGAGGCTAAAGGTTGGGGCCTGTCCTGCCTATTGGCTTGCCATGTTCATTCAGTGGTACAGCTCATCCTGTCATTAGCCAACACTTCTATGGGCATATCATATACTGTGATCTGAAAGCAATTGTGAATCAGAATAGTTATTGACTACATAAAGTAATGCTAGCTGCTTATAATACCCCAACTTCTCTTATTTAGGACTCTTTAAAAATCATGCAGTTTAAGCAAAAGTAAATTAAGTTACTTGTTAAATGTGGGGAAAATATTTTAAAAGAAAAAAAACACAAACATTAAAAAAATATGGGTTACTTAGGTTGGTCCCTAATCTACCATTTTTACACTTTGCACCCATAATTGTCTTAAGTTTAATGATGTGGGGAATGTGCCCTTGACAACGCCTAAAACGTTTTCATGAGGTCTCGGCTGCCATCTAGTGGACTAACATTGTATTCCCCTGAATCAGAACATAATTGAAAGTATAATGATTTGTATTGATTTTTTGCAGACATTATCCAGAGTGATGTACATTGCCTAAAATATTTACACTTTTAAAATGTAAATTTCACAATTATGATCTCTGGTAATTCACGTTTAATACCTTGCTCGGGGTGGTATACCAGGATGTCACATCAGTCAGTGTAGCCTTGGTTGATAGCCTTGTCTGACGGGGCACTAAACAGGAGGGGAAGGTCTCGGTTTGTAGCTGAAACACCCCTGCAGTGGCTCTGTGATGCCGGGACGTGACTGAAACACGTGTGTCCTCTGCAGGCGCTGGGTGTCTCCAGCCAAAGCGACCGCAGTGCCCTCAAGAGGAAGCTGAAGGACATGAGGAAGGCCCAGGAGAAACTCGACAAGCAGCGAGAGAAGAGGGAGAAGGAGTCACGCCGCACCGGGAAACTTCCCATTGGCACAGACTCCATCTGCTGAGACTCCCCAAATATGACTCCTGCTTGGACTCAGGACTTTCTGGCAGGAAAGACAGCATTTGTACACTTCACTGCTCTGTAC
>JAOYSI010005064.1:68987-92809 GCA_025775065.1 Hiodon alosoides
TCACCAGCTCCAGCAGTGTAGATGAATACCCCCTGCTCTGGCTCTAGAGCAGCTCCAGCAGTGTAGATGAATACCCCTTGCTCTGGCTCTAGAGAAGCTTCCATGCAGCACCACACTGCTTCACCAGCTCCAGCAGTGTAGATGAATACCCCCTGCTCTGGCTCTAGAGCAGCTTCCATGCAGCACCACACTGCTACACCAGCTCTGGGCTGCTTTTACCTGGCTTCAGATCCAGCATGCGATCATTAGTTATTTTATTTTTTTTGTATTTGTTGCTTGGCAAAATTAATACATTTTCCAAGAAGATAAAAGACAAGCCTAGGATAGAAGGTTAACATATTTTTCATAGATTGAGTTGGGATTTAAAATGTCCAATTGGTAAGATTCCTTATTGGTAAAACAAATCATGAATAACATTAGTATATTTTTGTTATAAGTGAGTGTAAAGTGCCAGGTATATTCTAAATCTGGGTGTTAAAAAAAAGTAATGGATGGCATGAAACAAGTTGAAGATTTAACCCAAACATGGCAGTAGTGAGCCTTAGCTTTAAAAAAACTTTGTTTATCAAAATAAATTCTTTAAAATGTTTTCCAGACTTCCAACCCATCATCACTAAGGGGATTTTGTTGCTTCTCCCAGAAGATTTGTAGATCTACCATCCATGTGCGTTGTGATGTACTTAGACTTAGGCATTTGGCTTGACAGACGTTCAGTTTTGGAAATCTATGAGACAACATACAAAATAGGTGACTAAAGCAAAAAAGAGAAACCATGTCTTTACTAAAACTGTAAAAGAGTTGACTGCCTGGTGAGACAGGCACAAGAGACTGCTGATGTGTTTGTTTTATTACGTGCAAACACGTTTCCGTGCAACACACACTTTCTTTTTCATCTGCTAAAGTTTTAAATGAACAGATGTACACCACAGAACCCTGTTCACAATCTAAGCATTCTCTTTTGTTCAGTTTGAAAATGTTTTGATAAATTACATCGTGGCACGTTGCGCCAAATAAGCTGTTATATTACAGTAGTTACATAATGCAATTTCCTCCACAATCAAAACAAGAAACGAAAACACAGAAGATCTGTAGCACTGATCCCAAGTTGTAAACATATATTAGCAAACACAGCATTTTAAAGGCAAATCTCAAGTGGTCCCACCATCTTTTAAAAAACTGAAGTCAACTGAACAGTCTGGTCTTGCAGCAATTTACACATAACAGGGAATTGGTCTTTAGCCCGCGCTTATCAGTTATATAAAAACTGATTATCAGTAGGAATTATCCATACTTCAGATAAAAATAAAAATAAAATAAATCTTGTGCCACAAATGGATGCAGATGAAAATGATCACATTCTTCAAGACACATGAGCTCATTAGTTCTGAACTAAACTCTCTCAACAGGAACCAACCACAGTTGGCATCCATTTTCTGCTACTTCTGCTTCTTTGATCACCTGAATCTTTGGCTTTGAATGTTAACAGTCTATGAAAAAAATAAATATACAGTGTACTAAAAATGCTTAAATATACACAAAACGTACAAAATGAACCAGTCTGTACATTTAAAAATCTCCAAAAGGGTTAAAAAGAATTCAGTGAAACACAGCAACTTGGACAAAAAAAAGTGGTTACCTAGAAAAATGTCTTGCAAAAACTCTCCCAAACCAAAAAAACAAAACAAGATAAAGCCAACAATATCACGTTTTTTTCCTCCCTTTGTCCTGAAGCTGAATATATGATGTGAAAGGGACGGCCTTGACCATTTTTTAAACAAAGGCATTAATGTTAGCGCATTCATGAGCGGAATGTTAAAGTGTCTTTTTTTGACATTGCTTTTCAGTATTTACAGTTTTCAGATTGTGCAAAACAAAATAAAAACATCTTGAAAATATCACGGGATCTTTAGATCCGATATTTGAAGGAAATAGGCGACTCGATGGTTCCGGGAACCAGTGTTAGAATGCGTTAAGAGTAACTCTCGTTCTCGTTCCACGTGGTCAACCACTGTTTTTTGTCGAGAGAATCAAGTTTGGCTTTCCCATCCTTAAACTGCCGTTCCTCTTTCCGTATCCGTACGGCGTGGTATTTGGGAACGCTGTCGTCGTACTTGGAACGCTTGAAAAATCCACACTGAGGAAACATGTGTGGAAAGTATGTTAGATAAAAGTTAGATTAAAAAATAACTTTTATGACAAACAAAAGGAGAGAGAAAGGTTAAGAACTTTGGGAAGGTCGTTGGAGGGAGTCTGTGAGCATGCTTGGTCAGAAAGGAACGCATTCAAGCAGTAAGCCTTCAAAGCAGTAGTAACCTGGAAAAACAAAAATCAAGGAGAAACTGCGAAAAACAAACAACAAGTAAAAAATCTGAAGCACAGAAAGTTGTAAAGTTGGAAGCTAATAAGTTCAAAATAATGCTGACCGGAAATGTTCATATACATAAACTGACTGAATACCAAATGAGAATGTTTAGAGACTTTGTCCTGTTTAGAGACTTTGTCTGATTTATTAATAGTTCAGGAATGCTTTTTGTAAATATTGGCAATGTATATGTACATTTGCAAATTTGGCCCCCTGACAAACAAACACACACACGCTTGCAAGTATGCGTTTTCTGCAAAGCATGAGCAGGTTAGTCTTTGTAAGCTCACTCTTCATGCCAATTGACTGACTGACAGTTTTACCCAGAGACTGAGTGCAGAAGATAAGCACTACGCATCAGTTGTGAGTCTCTCTTTGTCAGACGGCTGAACATGGATCTCAGCCTTGTGATACGCCGCATCGTAAAGGTCTTTTTTGGCTCTCTTGAAGAAACCACACTAAAAGGAAGCAAGGATGTGCATCATTGTGACTAATCAGCTCATTCACAGTTTACGGTATTTCAGAAACCTGAACATGGTCCTAAATAAGCCTATTCAAAGATTACACTCTAATATTCTCAAATGAAGTCTCAAACATTAAGACAATGTCTTTTCAACCAACAAAGATATTCTATTGGGTTTTTTCCCCTTGGGGAAAGTCCATCAATGAGTTTCTTTTGTTATTGCTTAGTTGTTATAGTTAAGTTGTTTAGCTAATTCAGAGCAAATTACAGGGTTGGCAATTAATCCCTGTTTGGGTTAAGTACCTTTCTCAAGGGTACAACAGCAGTTGGAAATTAAGCTGCAACCTTCAGCCTACAGGTTCAGTATGGTAATCACTAGGAAACTCTGCCACCTAAAGATGGCTGCGTTTTTCCTGGCTCACCTTCCATAGCAGGAAGACCAGCAGTGCCAAGACAGAGATTCCCGCCAGGATGGCCACCAGGATTATCCACCAGGGAATGCCGCTGTACTGGCCCGTCGCCCTCTCTGGGAATACCGTCACTCTCACCTGTGCCAGAAACAGAACCTATTGTGAAACATGCCATTCCTAATGCTTTCTATTACAGCTGGGAACAGCATACTTATAGTACTTATAGACTATAGGATTGCTCAAACATTGGTATACGGTGTGGTACAACAGAATCTGTTCAGTAGTATTTTCTACTCTACTCTTTTCTACTCAAGTGTTAATGCTTGATACCTGAATTATGGCCAGTGGAAGTGAGTGATAAAAAAATACTGGAAATCTGGATTATTTACCTACTTGTGGGTGGAGGAGACTTGACAGTTTTCGTCTATCACCAGGAGAGGAATGTAAACAGAGAAGGATCAAAACCTAGGGGGCCCTGGTATCCCTTCCAGTCCACATAAACTCACCTGTGTTTCCGCATTTCTTAGAACCATGTTCCTGGCAGAGACGTCAAGGCTGAGTGAAGCTTTCACAATGATGTCCAGATAATTCAGTGTTGCGTAGTCCTGTGTGGGTGGAATAGACGCAAAAAAAACCAATCATTTCCAGTTTAGAGAAACCTCCATCAGGCGTATATTTTATTTGGTATATTTTATATTCATGTTAAATAATAATTTTAACAGTGAATCTGCCATATTGCCAAGCCTTCTCACCTCCAGAAAAGTTCCGTTCCAAAGACGTGACCTCAAGGAAATGACTGCATTACTGTCCAAGCCCTGCAGGGGGCACTTTATCTCCACACATCTTGCCCCATTGGTACACGTCTGCAGGACAATACAACCCAGATTACACTGTCACAGTGTTTCTTTAACCAACCAATTCAATTCTTTGGTTGCAAACTTCACAACTGCCTAAATAGAAGGGTTACGAACATTGACCCTACCAGAGTTTTGTATTTCCTTTTGTCTGTTAACAGGGTGAATTTTCTTTCATTAGAGTTTTGTATGTCTTCAGCTTCTCGTTTCCTCCTAGCTATGGTAGAGTCCTGTCGGGTATAATCAGCAGAACAATAGTCACTTCCTTGAGAATGAGTCATGATCATAAAGCTATTGTACTCATGTAGTCACGTACTCAGCTATTTCAATGATCAAAACACAAAGGCTTTGCAACATCTTCAGTAAATGGCAAAGGATGCCGAAGAAAAGGCTACCTGAATATGCCTGACTGGGTTGATTTCTCTTTCAGGGGAGCAGGGCATTTCCTCCAAGCCATTGGTGGTAATCTTCACCAGATAGAGGAGCCACTTCCCGACCGCACTCTCTTTGGGCCACTGGATGTTTAAGGAGGCCGTGCCAAACGATTTCAGCGGCTTGCCCAAGTTGATGATCTGGCACGAGAACGATAAGGGAATGATTTTGGGAGCCGTAGTGGTTTTGTGACCATAGGTTTGCTGGATAAGAACCCCAGGACGTGCCCAGAACCAGACACTGGTCATAGCCGAGCACAAAGTAACACTGACTTGAAACCATCTTAACCCCAGCGGTGCTTGGCCAACTGTGTGCCACTGCTGGGTCAGAGGAACGACACGATCCAGATTCAAACCCATGACTCTGAGGCAATGCGAGCCTAATGGCTTGCCGAAGGAACGCTAAGCTCTTGATTTCTTTCTTTGTTTGGGAGTGAAAGTAAGCTCCAGCTCCTGCTGAACCTGCGTTAGAGGGCATGTGATCCCAAAGCATGTGAGCGGATAAAAGCATCTCCCAGGCGAGGAAATGTAAATACGAAGTAACCAGATCATGTAATAAACTGTGGAGTCCCACAAATTCCTATCCACAAACACTCAATGTCACTGTAGTTACCCTGAATTCATATTCGATTAGACTCCCAATCTCGTCCTCAGACGTCATTGCACTCTCCCCTCTCACGTCTCCTCCAAAGTAGACCTGGGAAGGTTTGGCCACCCTGGAAAACATCCAACAAGCTAGGTTACAAAATGTGACAGAAAAACAGAAGTGGGAAAGGTTTTCAGTACATATATTAGACATATAATAGACGTGCTGGGTGTTTGCTTCGGGCTACTCAGGAAAACTAAGTGTGGAGATGATGACTGTACTCACCCAGAAACAGACAGAAGCAGCTCAATAACTACTTTTGCCTTGGCTTTCACTAGGACTAGATCCTTCTGTTCACTGGTCCTGGAAAATAATACCTGTGTTAAGTCAACCTGCAGAATATGTATGGTTTTAACCTTCAGAAATATGTTGATGATGATATGTTCATATATTAAAAATACAAAAGGTCCACGTGGTTTTTCAAGAATAAATTAAAAAACCTAAACCAAAACTACAGTTTATTTTTGTAATACAAAGTCACAAGTTAAAAACAACATGAAACCTACGTTTCAAGCTTCAGGCCAATGTTAACTTCTGTAGTATTCAGGGAAATACCGGCAGTACTCAGTATGATGTAGAAAGTCACCTGAAAAAGGAGTTTTTGTTTTGAGTTTGTCAGTGTGTAAACTGGGAATCATTGAGAAAATACATGCAAAACTAAAATTCACCTCTGAATCTCTTTTAAACGGGTTTCCTAGTTCACAATCTGTCTGTGATCCGTTCTGATTGGCCACACAGATCACCGGCTTGTCCTGCAGGTAGATAAAGGAGTTAGTGACATCACTGTGGGAGGGGGCGAAGAGAAAGCCGAAAAGCCAACTGACCCCAGTCTTGTGCGAGCGGAAGGCGGAGTAGGAGAGGGAGCTGGGGAACATCCCCACCAGCTTGGCCTCATGGGCATCGTCGCCATTCTCATTCCTCACGGTGACCTCCAGGGCGATGTCCTTCTGGTCACTGAGGGAGATCACTGGCACACCGTTCTCTCTGAAAAGTAAAACCAGCTTCCTCACTTTTTCACCTTCACGAAGAGCGTAGATGCAGTTTTGACCAAGTGATCCAGGGGAAGACCTAATTTGCTCACACTCACATTGGTAAAGAAGGAAACACGTCTTGGTTTGGCTCCCTATAGCAGAACTTGTACTGTAGTTGCAAGTTGCTTTGGCAAATGTTATCAGTCCCACAGCCTTCCTTCAAAAAGATGACCTGCAGAAGATTTAAAAATTATCTGAGTTAATTCATGTATTCTGTGACTGTTTAAAGGAGGAAACCCGCCCAGGCTCATAAAGGCTGAGAACATCTCGATTCGCTGTGCTGTTGCCACCACTGTTGTCATTCTGTGGCCCTTTTCCAGGGTTACCTCTGTGGTGACCTTGTCAGGCTGGTTGGAGTTGAGGATGGGAATGAGCTCGGGAAGAGAACTCTGTCTCCTGCCACGCCGGGTAGTCCGGATGGACACGGCCGCCTCAATGGGGATGCTGCGCAGCTTGTCTTTGATGTTATCCTGGGGCGTGCAGAAGCTGGGTTAGCGGGGGAACCAGATGAGGCACAGAGCGAGCGGGTGTTTGGGAGCAGTCACCTGCAGCCTGAGCTGGACCGACACGCAGCCTTTTTTGTTCTGCCCCCGCAGGTCGAGGTCCCCGCTGGACTGGAAGTCCTGGTCAGAGCTGGACTTCTTCATGAACATCACCCTGGAGGGCAGCCCCAGCTTCCTCCGCTCAGACTCCGCCTCAAACATGTAGGTGACAGCTGTCAGGAGGAAGGGATAAACATCAGCCTCCTACACAACTGGGCAGCCACTGTCTTGTCAACACAGGGTCTGTTCACTTACTCAGTCTGGGGTTGTAGGTTTTGGGGTTGGCCGTATAAGTGAAACATGCTTCCACCGTCAAGCTGCACACAAGAAAGAAAAAGTTTCACTGAAATGGACTCAATCAGCCCAAGGGGACACTAAATTCATCCTCATAGGGAAAATAAACGGCTCTGATATCTCACCATATACTGTTCCCACAGGTTTTTTTTGTCAAGTCAATTTCCTTTGGAGTGGTTTTTACATCCTTCTTAATGCTAATAACTGTCCTTGCCCTGCAACATCAGTACAAATAATCACTTAGTAACTTTGAGCAGAGGCGTAATTTCATATTATAGCAATTAAGGACCAGACAATCACCTGTAAATAAACACTGCATCTGAGAGAGAACCCACAGCAAGATCAGGATAGGAGTTCCTGTCCAGATCCATATTCCCAGCCAGAGAATATCCAAATAATCTGATATTGTGATCTTTGCCCTCCAGGATCTGAAATAAATGAAATATGCATTAGATAGTATGAGAGTTTGATGTCATACTTTCTCTCTGCCTACCACCGGTTGGTTTTAAACTTCATATGCTGGACGTGGTAAAGAGAGTTCCAAATCATGACTAGAAGGAGTGGGGGGCAGCCCAAACCATTCAGTGTGTGAGTTTGTGGGTGTGTCAGGACCACCTTGACTGCCACAGTCCTAACCAGTCTGATGCCTTCATTGTGTAAAAATATTAGGCACGTGTACAGTGACACTGTAACCCTAGAGAACTATCAAAGCCAGATGAAATCTGAGCACTCACCTGTGCTGGCTTGGTGATGATCCCATCTCGGGAGCCGTGATAGATGTAGACCCTCCCTGTACCACCGTCATCATAAGGAGCTCCGACGGCAATGTCTGTCAAGAAGAGGCATTATTTGTGTGTGTGTGTGTGTGTGTGTGTGTGTGTGTGTGTGTGTGTGTGTGTGTGTGCGCGTGTGCGTGTGTGTTTTTGTGTGCGAACTTTACCATCATAGGAGTCCTGATTTATGTCCCCGATGTGTTTGACCACCAGCCCAAACATGGAGTCTTTGGTCCCATTGAGCTGGATGGGTGTAATTTTGTCCCACTTTCCTGCCTGGTTGATGTAGACGTACACAGCCCCTCCCACTTCCCCATCTTTCACAAAGAACTGCGGTGCACCAACGACGATGTCCTGCCAGCTGGAAAACCAAATTCCCAAAAGAATTACACAATGGATTAAAGTACTCAGTCAAAGCGTTCTCCAGAAAATCATTACTGTGCCTGATGTCTGAGTGAGTATGAGTTTGGCCACCCGTTGGCTGCTCATAGCAGAAGCACCGGTAGATAAGCTGCGATGGAGGTGCACTAGAGCTGCGACGGGAGACACACCGCACATCTGCTGGCATGCCTGCCGCTCAGCCTGAGAAGGCACACGAGAGTTCACTTCACACACCCGTCTCCATTAAGATCCACCACCGCCACGTCATAGCCGAACGAGGATGCCAGCCCTGGCCCTTCCAGGATGTACTCTGGGGACAGCATGATGGACGTCTTGGTCTCCTTCCTCAGAAGGACCACAGCCCCGCTGTGATTGGCCCTCGGGGCCCCCGACACCACAGTCAGGCTACCCTTCTGGAGGATACTGTGCCCAGTGTCCAGAGAGAACCCTGCCAGGAGACATCGTTTGTCCATTAGAACATGTGACAGCATGAAGAAAGAGACACAAAAGTGACACAAATGAGTGATCAATTCAAGTGATCAATGGAGGATGCTAATTCTTCCAATCGAAGACCAGGGATTCAATAGCGATGTTCCTGCATACGCAAGCATTCAATAGAGATGTTCCTGCAAGCAGGAATTTTTTGGAAAGGCTGGGGGCTAAAGGATGGTTACAGACACACGGCATGGCACACAATTCAACATGCATAATGCAACACATGGAGTTTGTAACAAACATAGAACAAATTTGCGAGGAAAAAGCATCCAATGCACAGGGGTAAACGAAAACGTTCACCATCTTCCAGTGAAGCCCCATTTAGATTAACTACAAATTATGTCTACACCTTTTTTAACGTCACACACATAATCCAAGAGAGACACATACATAGACACACACATATACACAGAGACTCACACACATACAAACATACACAGAGACACACCCACATACTCTGAGAGAGACACACAGTCACCGAGACACACACACACACACACACACACACACACACACACACACACAGAGACACACAAACACAGAGACTGACACATACACCGAGACACACACACACACACACACTCACACACACACACACACATACACAGAGACACACACTGTGACACACAAACACAGAGACTGACACATACACCGAGACACACACATTCACACAGAGACTGACACATATACACAAAGACACATACACATAGACGGAGACACACACACATCACCCCCACCCTCTACCACACCGGTTTATAGCAATTTTTGACAATTCTTTCAGGAAAATTTTAAATCTCTCTGGTTTGCAGGCTGATAGATTGATAGATTCTCAATCAGATCCAAATCAGGACTTTGACCAGGTCACTCAGGGACTCTTTACACTCCCCAAAAACATTTACACGTAATTTGTAATTCAACAAAACGGGGCCCGCTGCAAGGGGCTGCAAGGCACAGTACATGGGGTTAATCTCCAAAGGGGCTATGCGTTAGCATGAGGGGTCACACGCAAACATACATGTCACGCAGGGTAAGCAATGGCCAGGAAGTGCAGGTTATAGGCACCTGGGAAACCACAAACCTAAATAGCTATTAGTCATCACATCTAGAGCTCTCTCCAAGTTAACCTGTGGAGGAAGTGACTTGTACACAAACTGATCGGGGCTGGCACTGGACAACGTCGTCATGAACAGCACACCTGAACACAGAGCACAGTTTTCTGACGTCAGGATGAGATCAGACAAAGCAGACAGAGACATGGATGCAGGGGGTGGGAGGGGGGGGGGTTGTGCGGTTCTGCACAGAGTTGGGCCTGGCCTCTCCCTTTACTGTCCTGTGTCTTACCGAGGTAACTGTTTGCCGGGACAGGCACTAGATCAGGGCTTAAACGGCTCTCATCCCCAACTTCATAGGGCCCGTCATCGTATATGCCCTGCTCCAGCAGAGTGCTGTTCTTTTGCTCGACTCGTACAATGCCTGGAGTGGTGGAGATGGATGTTGGAGATGTGGATGGCAACATAACGGCTCAATATGGGAGAATAAAGCCTGAAAAAGCTCACAACACAACATCTTTAACCCTTATGCATGAAGGAGTAACTCAAATAAATAACTACAATGGCAAACATGAAATGGAATCTTCTCCACAAACAATAAAGTGGCCATTCAAAAAGCAAGATGTAATAATGCAGTGTCTGTTGGCTTGTTACAAAATAAAATATTTACTGTACTTCGTATGGAAATGATTGTGTTAGATGCCTGCAATTTATTCCTCTGCCTATAGAGGGCACCTTGTTTCGCAGAACACACGTAAGTCACAGGAGTGGGTATGAGAAAGGCTTTGACATTGTTTGACATTGTTTGACATGTAATCATTCTCAGTGTTGGTATTTAAACTTGATGGTTTTAATAAAGCAAAACATACTCTCTTCAAAGGTAATTCTTTTTATATGCATTATATTCATAATATATTCATTAAGCTGTAATATATATATATATAGGTACCTAATAGCAATTTCTACAATATGTCCTGATATGTTTCTACAATATGTTCCTCTTTGTATTGACAAAGCTTTCATTGAATCACAAGGAGATGGCCTACCTTTCCAGTTGTAGGCACCAGGGGCTCCGAACACCACGTAGTGGTAGTCCTTCGTGAAGGTGGCGGACATACCCTGCTGGCAGGATCCAAACCTCTCATGGCCACGGGCTCGCCCCTCACAGAACTTCCAGTTCCCGCCGTCCTCGTCAGACAGGGCGTCGATGCTGAGGTCTTCGCTCAGCATGTAGCAGCGGCCCGTGATGTCACGAGACTCCTGCGGTGTGTTCACAAACATCCGTCTCTGGTACCGGTGGGCGCAGGTCTGTGGAAAAAAGTTACAAACTGCAATTTTTTTCAGCCTTTTTCACTCCAGAGTGACTTTACAGGGTTATACATTATACATTGGGTGCAAACTAAAGAGATACAACATCAGTAGCAGCAGAACTGAAAATGAAATACAGGGCCCTCCATAAGGACTGAGACAGTGATGAGCTTTTATCTCTTTACGATTTCAAATCAAACAATGATGACTATTAGCTTAAAGTAAATGAAAGTGGATTCAAATCTGAAGATTAACTTACCCAGTCAAGAACCTTCAACTTTTTAGCCCTGAAAACCCCCTAGTTGCTAAGGAAGTATGTTTGAGGTCATCGTCTAGCTGTATGATGAATCACCATCCAATGAGTTTGGAGGCATTTGCTTGGCTATTTTAGGTACTTTTTTACAAACTGCAACCTGGCCATCCAGTTGTTGAGACGAAGTAGTGGTTTGCACCTTGCCGTGTTACCTCTGCAGTTCTGCTGGTGAAGACTTCTGCAGATGGTAGTGTCTGACACATCCACATCTGTGGGTTCCTTATGTCACACAGTCTGTTTTTTTCACCAGTGTAGAGGTCTTGCTTGGCTTACCTGCCATTAGCGATTGCTGAGCTCATTAGTGCTTTCTTTCTTTTTAATGATGTTCCAAACTGTTGTAAATTGGAGTCATGAAATAGTGCGACTTTACAAAAGGTATCGTCATTTCTAAATGGTGAAACCAATATTGAACCTATACTTTATCTTAACCTCATAGTAATTATTATTTTTTTTTTTTAAAAAGCACTTGTACCTCAGTAATTCAGTGATCCAACTCTAGCACGAAAGCTAGAGTTTGTGTTATTGAAGGAGGAAAGCGCTGTTTTGTGGCCTGGCAAAACCACAGTCTACAGAGGAGACCGAAATGGAGCAGAGGCAGGTGTTGAGGCTGGTTGTTGGTACAGAGGCACCTCCCCAGCTGCTGGGTGCTCTTGGTAAAGACTTGTGGCCAGGAGATTGTTACCCCCAATGCTTTCAATGACTCGGAATGTAAAATGATAAGATATATAACTTGCTCGAGATGATTTTGTTCGCCTAGTTCCAGACTCACCACAATCTTGCCCCCAGGTCCCTGGCTGTGTACCGTCACCCCCATCCACTGGTCCTCCTTGTACTCTGCCTTGAGGTCCACTGCAAATGTCCATAAATGAGGGTAATGAACAATAAATCTATCCTGTTTAGATCTCTGTCTCCTTCACTAACAATGATGTCCTGCATTATCACCATGCATTGTTCTTGTTAGTAAAGATATTAAATACATCTGTAAGAAAGGAATATCATCATGACGAGGCAAGAATACAACATAACCGCTTCTGTTATCAGTCCTAGCACAGAAGCCAGTCTTTTCATATGGAAGAGTAGGAAATGGCCTGAAAAAGTCTGAGAGGACACAGAGATGTGTACGTGTGTGTGTGTGTGTGTGTGTGTGTGTGTGTGTGTGTGTGTGTGTGACTGTCTCTGTGACTGTCTCTGTGTATATGCGTGTGTGTGCGTGCGTGCGTGCGTGCATGCATGTGTGTATGCGCGGAATGCTCACCGTCATTGTCAAACTCAACGCGGTTGCAGTCATTGGACTGGGCAGTGACTTCACAGCTGTACAAGCCTCCTGTTATGTTAGCTCCCTGATTGGACAAGGCCTTGGCACGAGGAGCTCCAATCAGCAATCTGGAAGAAGCATTGAGGAAAGGTATCACTTTCACACTAGCTATCATGTTTTGTACCACCATCAGTGTTTTGGAGACGTCTGTTTTAGATGTGTGATACCACAAAGTTCAACTGGATAAGACTAGCCATACTTCCTTAATCGCCAGTTCAATTATGAATATAAATTATATCGACGAGCCAAGATCTATTACATCAATTGACAATTCCAAATTGTGGAGAAAACCTAAATGATGCATTTCAAATTTGTGTCACGCGTCCGTCTCAAGAACATGTGCATGAGAGGTCCGGGCACGCCCACCAGCACCGGCTGAGGATTGCGGTAATTATGAACATAATTTAACAGCCTGCGATCCCTCAGTAGGGGCTGGAAGTCGGGAAAGGAGCCAGGCGGGAGAACAGCAGCTGGGTCGAACAAAGGAAGGTGGAACGGAGGAAGAGAGAAGCAAAAAGAAACCGAGTCGGCACCGGCGAAGGGAATGCTGAAATCGCTGGTTCACTTAATTGTTAAGTTCGGTTTTTCATTGGTTTGTATTTTTAGTTTGTTTTGTTTGGGGGGAACCCGTGAGGGGGATCCCTGAAGCGCGTTTTAGTTTGTTTAATATTTGTCAAATAAATCAACAGCAAGAGACCCGGAGAACCCGGTAGTGTTGTTGTGCCAATTATTCCCGACTCAAAATTACTTTGAAGTAGATCCCTGTGGCTGAGGAGACTTTGGAACACATATTCTTTTTATGCCCTATGTCTAGGAACTTCTGGTCCGATTTACATAATTGGCTGTCACTTAAGATTGATGATATGCCGACGTTTGACTTATCACACATCCTAGTTTATTTGGATACTGTGGACTCATCCCTATCTGATTTGGTCAATATGATTGTTCTCATGGGTAAATATCACATCCATTGTAGTAAGTGGAGATATTCTAAGCCTTCCTTTTCATGGTTTATGAACGATTTTAAATAGTTTTTTTTCCGCATTGAATAAGGTAAAGTCTAGCAAAATTGCAAGAAAGATGTGCAGTGATATATCTGGGCAATTGTTGTTTTGATGAGTCTCCCCTAGTATGGTGCGCCTAAGAATTGTTTTATTTTTACTTTCTCTGTAATCTAGCCTTTTTGCTCTCGATTTGCGATCTTTAACTTGTACCCCCTTTTTTATTCTTCATTGTTGTTCTGTATCGTTTTTGTTGCTCATTTCTTTAATTTAAACTGACAATAATTCCATTGTGCCTATTGATTTATGTTTTCTTTCCCCTACAAGACTTTTGTATGTTTTTTCTTGTTAATAAATTATTTTTTTAAATTACTCGGCGTGCTACAAAATAAAATAATTAAAATAAAATAAATGTAATGCCATTTTCAGCATATAAGTGCCATAAAAATAAGCAACAACAGACCGGAAATTATGTTTCATGAAACTATTGTGTCCTCATGAAGACTTGGAAACTTGTAGACACAAACGGCTAACCACAGGGATATTACTCTCAGAAACTTACTGGACTGCTTTTAACACCATCAGTGCAAAGCTTGTTCAACTTTTCTTCCTTACACAAGATTGTTCTATCAAATGTCACACAACAAACAAACAAAGCCCAACAAAATGAATGGCATGTTTGTACCAATAATGTTTCATGCAATAAAGGAATATACCAAGCTAATGTTTAGGTGTCTTAAGTATAAAGTATGAGAGGACAGAAAACAATGAACTGTAATGAACTGATACTGCAGCTTCACTGCAGTCCTCCTAGTGAAAGGGTCCTTGTGTTGGTATTCGGTACTAGAGCAATAACTTTTATCCCAGCACTCCAAAGGAGTTTTCCACACAAGCTCTCTTTGTGGACGGAAACAAAAAGGGGCCTTTTGGCTCTACCGTTCCCCATGTGCTGCACTTCGCTGAGCCCGAGATCTGCCTGTCTGACACTCAGGAACAGGCTGACTCACAGAGCTGGAGATCTGCCTGTCTGACACTCAGGACCAGGCTGACTCACGGGGCTGGAGATTTGCCTGTCTGACACTCAGGACCTGACTGACTTACAGTGCTGGAGATTTACCTGTTCTGTTAAAGCTTTTTATATGGATTGTTGTGGACCTAATGGGAGCCAGCCATTCTTTCCAGAAGACCTCAACCCCTGCAGCTCTGGTAGAGTGGAACCGACCATGCTCGGTTGCCCGGAAAAATGTTAACATTTGCCTCTGGCAGGGTGCGTTAACTTTGAGATAGCCAGACCATTATACACCTGAAATATTTAAACTTAAAACATTAAATCAACACTTTGCTTTTATTTTGAAAAAATGCTGATTTTTTTAGGGGAAACAATCTGAAACAACAAAGCTGAACAATCCATAACTAGAGGATGTGAAGGAGAATTACAGTATTTACATCATGTGTAGAAAATAGACTGGTCTTCATGAGGAGTTACAAGGTGGCTGCCATGGCTGCGTTTGAAGTGTGAGTAAGAGAGGAGGAACACTTAACCAAGATGGTGTAGGCCCAGTTCCCACAAGGGTCCAGGCTGACCCAGTACGTCCCACAAGGGTCCAGGCTGACACAGTAAGTTCCCACAAGGGTCCAGGCTGGCCCAGTAAGTTCCTATGGGGGTCCAGGCTGACCCAGTAAGTTCCCACGGGGGTCCAGGCTGACCCAGTAAGTTCCCACGGGGGTCCAGGCTGACCCAGTAAGTTCCCACGGGGGTCCAGGCTGACCCAGTAAGTTCCCACAAGGGGTCCAGGCTGGCCCAGTAAGTTTCCACAAGGGACCACGCTGACCCAGTACGTCCCACACGAGGGTCAAGGCTGGTCCAGTAGGTGGTTTGAAACAGGGTGTACATTATGACAGTTGGAATCTTTCCTGAACAGCTCCTGTGAAGCCAACAGGCAGCTCATTGTTGGAGAACTGGGGTGAAAACCGTTAGCGGGTCAGACTTTCCAGCCAGTCGGCTCTGACAGGCGTGGTGTAAATCGTACAAGGTCTTTACAGCCAAAGAGTGTATTTCTGCTCCTGGATTTGATGCTATTAAACGCACAGCAGCTGAACCCATTCAAAAGAGAAATCCAACAGGAAATATTTGCCCTTAAGTTCACCTACAAAATATTTGGAAGACAGCTTTGCATGCTTTTGTTTGCAGACTTTGCCCGAAGTACCTGAGTTAAAAAGTGCAGATTTAATGAAAGTGCCACCACCCTTTTCTACAATCAGAAGTTTTGAAAAGTCAGAAAGTCAAAAATCAGAAAGTTTTTAGCATTTCCAACCAATCTGAATTCCTCAGAAACAATCTAGACCTTTCTCCAGTCCAAATCTGTTCTTTTTGAGAGTCAAAATGTACAAACATATGGTATACAAAGTGCTGATAAACACAACATGCTCTAAAGAAAATTCAACAAAGAAAGAAATAAAATAAAATAAATGCATGTTCAAATTCCTTAATGAGTCATTGTCCCAATTATAATTGTCACTTTCATGATGAATGCGTATTTTGGATGTGTCAACGAACAGTGCAGGCCCAATAACAGGCCCTATAACTTGTAACCTACAGAATTGCTTGCTACAGGAAAGCTATTCCAGTTTAGAGTTTTTATGTGGTTGTTACTCAAAAACATTACAAAACCATTTACAGTCCCTTTTATGCCCTCATGTAATTAAAGAGGGTCATCCGTAGAGAGAGATCACTTGGGGGTGATGATTGGCTTTACAAAACTGTTCAACCTTTTTGTCATACTGAAATCCCAGCTGCATGGTGGGGGAGTGCTTCCACACTTGTTCTCCAGTCCGCGTAATTCCAGGAGCTCTGCTGTAAACCCATTTTCATCAAACAAGAACTCCCCAGAGGGCAGGACGCTCCCACCACAGCCCACCCCCTCCCTCCCGGGGAGCCCTCGCCCAGAGGAGAGTCAACATGGCCACCACAGCTGTATTTGCCTTTGAAAACGCATACCCCAAGTCTTCTGGCAGTATTGATTCTCCACATTTACCGACACGGTCTTTCAACCTCAGTTTCAAAGGGCAGCACCAGTCTCCTGTCAGTCATTCGTTTTCCACAGCAACATAAAACTGCCACTCTGGTGCTGGCAATTAAGCCTCTGCTTGCCACGGCACCATACTGATTTATACTGCACTCGTACTTCCACAGAAATGTAGCAGCACATGCACACACATATCAACACAGACCTGGAAGCGTGCACTGAGAGCTGGTTAGAAGTAAAGAAAGCAGAGAG
The DNA here is from genome assembly GCA_025775065.1 of Hiodon alosoides. Classification (NCBI taxonomy): domain Eukaryota; kingdom Metazoa; phylum Chordata; class Actinopteri; order Hiodontiformes; family Hiodontidae; genus Hiodon; species Hiodon alosoides. The sequence goes on from JAOYSI010005064.1 coordinate 85,934, forward strand.
GTTCTCACAGAAGAACACGACTATTACAGGTTTAGCTCCATTTCTCCTTTTCAGCGTTAGCTGCAGAATTTAGCGAGTGGTTGTGGGGAAACATTGGCGTTTGCCCGCTACACGCCGTTTGTCCGGTCTGCTGGGCACCGGGTAAAAAAAAAAACAAGCACTCCATTATCGAGACGGAAAAACCACACCTCATCTGTAAATGATGTCCTGTCCACACTGCTCTCCTCCGTAAATACACTGAATCCACTTAATGTTGTCCGGTTGCCATGGACCACAGTGCTAACTACCAGCGCAAGTTAAGTCCCGCGAACCATGCCTGTGTCTACGCCCCTATAGAGAAGAAGATCTTTCAGCTTCATGCTCGATTACCACTGCGTAGGTTTTAAAACACAAATCGTTACCTAACAAGGAGTCACCCCTCTTACCAAGTAAACAGGATTGAATAAGATTAAATTGGTATGTCTTCTTTTGGAGGAAGAATTTGTAATTTTTTAGGTATATTTGTATATTTGTTTACAGGAACACAGGGGGATATCTACTCTCTAAAGCTCTAGCACACATTCACAAGTATTCACAATGAAACAGGTGCACAGCAACTCATTAACAATGATTTGGTCTCAAAGATTTGTCAGCTTCCTGCAAGTGTTTCATTCAGCTTAAATAAGGGTAACATCTGGGTTTCCTTCTGGGTTTGCTGGTATCGACCTTCTCAGTCGAATGATAAACATTCCTTGCATAGTCATTGAAAAGTCATATTAAACATGGAGAGGCTGACGGTACAGTGATGTGACTCTCTCGGATCCTCAATCCCCAACGACACTGGGAAAACCAGACCACGCGATCCCCCAAACATTCAGCTCATGCTGCTGCAGCTGTTCTCTCCATGCTGGGCTGTCACTACTCTGGCTTGGTCCATCAAAGTCAGCAAGTTATACAGTCAGGCTAGGTTTAAGTGGCGTATTTATAATACACTATAAGAAGGTGCCCCATTATTATTCCAGACCCAATGTCCACATGAAGGAACAGATCAAAAGATTAAACAGGCAGCACCCTGACCCATGTTTCATTTTTTAGTTTGATTGAGCAATCTTAACCTGACTCCATCTCAGCAATCAATCAGTGACTGAAAGATGACATATCACCAGTCCACCGGCAGCCATAGGTTTAGTTTAAAGACAAACATGCAGTCAGTTTCCTGATATTCCCATCAGAGGCACTTGATTCATGGGGATGTATCCACTTATCATAATGAATGTGGAGGTGAGTGATCCACACCTGCTGCTGCTCAGAAAAAAATGCACTGAAAGGTATCTGCGTAGGGCTCATTTTCACTGTGAGCACTGAATGGTGTCTGCATGCGGCTCAATTTCACTGTGAGCATGGCACGGTGTCTGCGTAGGGCTCATTTGCCTCGAAAGGGAAAGCACTTGCAGAGATTACCCCCTGGAGGCATCAAGGAAACTATCGTGCTGCAGTGGTCTTTTCCTACATACAGAGTACAGATGTTTTTTTAGAGAGCGTAAAATTCTGATATTTCCCATACAGTACAGGCATTTGTGTTATCACAGATCTGTTAGCACAATGTTAGTCTGTGTATTTTTAATGAATGCAGATATTTTTTATTTAGCTTCACGTCCAACATAATGATTAGACCCCGTAAAGACTAAGAGGGTATAGCATCCAGATCGGGTGTTGTTTTACACTAAACTCGAAACACGCCATCTGCTCCTCAGCTGCCACGGATGGAGAGCCTCTCGCACTCCAATCACCAAAACCAAGCAAGATAACAGTTTTTCAGAAAGTGCCAAAGCTGCTCTGCCCTAAATGAAATTGAAACATCCAGCTAATCTGTGCCTGCCCTGTTTAGAGAAACAAAACCACTTTTTAAACGACCACAGAGTTTCCATTAGTTTAGTTTAAGTAATTCTCACTTATCCATGACTACAGGTGCAATGCAGACTTTGTTTTGTGACTTTGTAACATGCTACACTGGGCATCCTCGGGCATATGCTCAGAACTATCTGCTAGAGGTTAAACCAGAGTTCCACTTACCGCTCCCCACATCTCTCAAGTTCTAATTCAGATTCACATGTGCAAAGATCGTTGCCTGTTGCAGCACCTACGAAATCTAAAAAAACTCCATAAATTATTAACTTCGGCCATTGTAAAACATGCCAGACTGAATCCTACTCTGTTACTTGTTGCACTGAAATATGGATACTAGCCAAAAGAAAATACATTTCACAAAGTTAACATTGAACATGAGGTTGTCATGTTTTCTCAGGTAATAAATGATGCAAAAGTTTAAAGACTTAGGTTCTATCATGTCAGGCCTTAACTCTAGTGTTGTTGGAGATCTGCAGTGCATGTCTGCACCCCCTCTGAAGTGCACCTAGCTGTGTGCTAGTGAAGCCATGGTACGTTCAGTCCAGTCACCTTCCCCCTCCTTGCACTCACACACTAAACCAACCAGTCACCTACATGACGTCAAACTGACACACTCTCACTGCTGTGCAAACATCAGGCGCAAACCCATCGATCCACCCCCCAAAATTTAAAACAGCTACAAGAGCTATGGGAAATCTGCAAACAGACTTCTATCCTATCACATTCAACTTTAAGACAAGCACACATGAAAAAGCACCGAATGTATCTTACATGGTAAATCCAAAACTGTTTCTCCACTCATGGCTCTATTACAGTTGTGGACCTCTGAGCAGGACGAATGAAAGAAAACATTGGTTTTGACTAACTGAAGGTCAACGGCTGCCGTGCTGAATATTTTAACACCAGTAGTACTTTCAATGGGAGGACATGAGTAAACCGGTTTACACCCCACACCCCACCCCAGACTGTCCAATGAAGTAATGAGGCACTTGGATCAAGCATACTGGGTTGGACCTGCAGTCAATACAGAACCTCCTTAACACATTTTCAGTTTTAATATGCTCTATTCTCAAGCAGTTTGTTAAAAGATAACAGAGTGACATACCTAAAGAAATCAGTCACTATCTGATTTGAATGCTTTAAATGATTTTCGACTTCAAATGATTTTCAACTTTTCCTCATGGTAACATACAGGGAGCTTTCTTACATGCACTGTAAACAAAAAACACCTGTGGTTTTTCTGTTTTAATTAATCCCCTTTAGTTAATTGTCAAATTGTTACAAGGGTTAATTCAGGTTAACTATTTATGAACAGGAGGAGAAAGGGCAGCTAATGATGAATTTCTGAAAACTTAGCATATTGATTTTTCACAAGCAACCTTACACATATGGACATTTAGGATGTAACAGTGTATACATGGAATTAAGTCTAGCAGATATGTTTTATATTAGAAACACTGGCCGTAGGACCGATACAGTTATACTATTTTGGTTGTATTCAGTTAACATGCACGGAAATGGCCCAAATAAAGGAACTCTGGTTCTGCATTGTTAAGTCGTAGCCAGGTCCCTGTTAAAGGGCATGCTGAGCACAATGACTGCCCCCACGCAGAACTGCCCGCTGCGTGCTGAATATCAATTCCTCATTGTTGTACAGCTCACACTCAACATTTCTAAAACTTAACTGGGAGTTCTATTGAACACCAACGGGGGTTTTCAAATAATTGGTAATATATTGTACTGAGGTGGAATATATAACTAAAAATTAACATAAAACCAATTAGTTTTGTCGTTTCAAACATATTCGAGTTTATGTTTAATGTTTAATGTTCTGTTTTTTCAACACATGAAATCCGCAGACGTCTGAGTTTGAAAATGGACCACAATTATAGCTTTGGCAAAACGTACGCAGATCTCAGTTAACAATATCCATATACTAAATTACATTTTTAAATCACGTAGAAACGTGAAGCAGTACTCCAAGGAAAATAAGTATGCCACCGCAAACTTCGCAGAGAACCTGTTACCGCGCGACAAGTGACAACTTGCGACTTCCAACCGAATCAAAATAAGCAACTTAATTTAAAAGAAAAATATTAAACCTTAATCAGCAGTATACGGAACAAATTATTAAATGGCCACTGCCCCAGCAAAAAAAAAAAAAAAACTTACATTCTTTTATCAGTTGGGTTTAGTTGTCTATGCATGGCGAGAGAAAATCCAAATAGGCTACCCGGGTCTCCGTTTTTCCTGAGGACATTCTGGGTATCAAGGTTAAAAGCTGAAATGTAGGTCCATTCGAAGAGACAGAAAAGCGATAGATGAAACGAAAGCCAGACAAACGCCATTACACTGAATGTCAATTTATGTTAGTCCGCCGTTTTTCTTGGGTTTCAATACTTTCACTAAAACCGTGGATTCTATAACTGAATAGTGCCGTTGTTCTCTTGGGGCTTTGGTCTTAAACTAAGAGGCTTGCTCAGCACCGCGCCCCTCCTCTCAACCCCGCCGCCCTTATACGTCACAATATACCTTACGATCGAAACACATCTGACTTATCGTACCTGCAATTAAATGTAGTTAAATTTATTTCAGGTAATAAGTTTCGAGTACCCTCTAAAACATCTGTATGATACGTGAGACTAGTGAGTATTGTTTTAATTTAGATGGCGGCTGTTTCATAAATTATATATAATAATTATTATATATATGATATATATTATAATTATATATATATATATTTGCATTTGTATAAGCATTTGTTTGATTGGAGGCAAATACTGCAATCATAAAACACACAATTCACAATTCACATCAAAATTCAGAATATGGCCCTGAGGTCCGAATTAGTTCAAATTCTAGTGCTTTCTGCTGGTTCGGACAATAACAGAACACGGCTGGCCAGCAAGTGGACTGCGGACCTAATCAGCAGCACAAATGAACCTCCCAAATCCAGGCAGACAAAGGGATGGGTAGGATAGGCACATTGACTTGCCAACTCATTGCTTCCCTCCATTGTGCTGTTAATCCTCTGTGCCTGAACCGTCTCTGAGCCATGCAGTGAAACCAGAATGCCTTTAAAGACAGAAAAGTTTATCAAAAGTGCAATGCCATGCCTCAAGCACAGTTTTTATTTAGATGTTTCTTTGAGTAATTATAAGAATCATTCCAAAGCTAACAGAACCTTGCCAATATGTATAAAACTGCTGTAGCCCACATGTTCTATCAGAGATCATTTTTGCCGGGGTTTTGTGCAATGCTAATGTATGCCAGGATAGGGGTATAAAAAGATAAAGACAACAGGATTGACAGGATAGGAAAGTAAGTGAATCTGGCCTTGATCCACAAGTGGTTTTGTATGGAAGGCCAAAACGGTCTGAACTAAGTAAATAAATAAATGATACTTCTTATAGATTTACCCATACGACTTCATAATGTCTTAGATCCTCCTCAAAGTCACACGACTTTAATCAGGTCTATTGGAATGTATGCGTGGTGCCTTATTGTCTCATAAACCTTTCGTATTTAATTTAACTCATGTTAGACCTGATGAACTGAAGTTTTGAACTTTATTTTAACCCTGCTGCTGTCGGTCGCACTGGACACTGGATGTATTTTAATTCAGTCCTGTTTTTCCAGCACTGAAACTTTGACCTCTACTTGTTCCTTGAAGTGTAGCATAGATTGCTGAGGTCGCCATTTTCTAGTCAGCCTTTAATTTGATTTCAGTCCCCAAGAAGTTCACGGCAGAGGCATTTTTTTTAAATTCACGTATTAAATATATAGGGACACTTTTAGTTTTTAAAACCTGCAAGTGGAGGAAAAAATTAATTTTGTTAATTTCCTTTTGTCAAAATGTATTTATAATAATTAATTTAATAATAGATAATAATGAACAATACATAATAATGAACAAAAATTTGAATGCAACATGCATTAATTCACAGATTTTACTTAGATACAGGTCATACAAGAAAATCAGTCAATTTAAATTAATTAATTAGTACCTAATCTATGGACTTCATGACTAGGAAAACAGATGTAGGTCACTAATACCTTAAAAAGGGGTGTGGGTCGGAAAACCAGTCAGTGACCATCATTTTGCTTTATCTCCTGATCAGACTGTTGATCAGACTGTGGCCTGTGGAACGTTGCCCCACTGCTCTTCAATGGCTGTGTGGAGTTGCTGGATATTGCGGGAACTGGAACTCGCTGTCATACGCATCAATCTGGAGCTTCCCAAATATGTTGTTTGGAATGGGTGACATGTCTGGTGAGTATGCTGGCCAGGGATGAACTGGAACGTCTTCAGCTTCCAGGACTGTACAGGTCCTTACGACATGAGGCTGAGCACTATCAAGCTGAAACCTGAGGTGATCACTACGGATGAGAAGTTATTCTCCAAGCACAGCTTCCCAGAGATGAATCCTCATCACTAGAGGATCATTAGAACGGAAGGAGGCCGGCTAATTTTCACAGTGATTGAAAATACCGAAGTGGGCGAATAAGCAGTTTAGAGTAGCTGTCTGTGAATAAATATTTTATATGAAATCAAATGTGCCAAATATACCAATCATCATTTTAAAGGTACAAGGCATGTCATAAAAGTGTCTGAAGAACATGAGATTTGAGATGTAATACATATAGTAAGTTTAAGGCAGACTTTATTAGGACTGGAGTGGCTGGACCTCATAAAATATTCATCCTGATGCTGACGGAACACCTGCCCTTCTAGAGTGAGTAATGGAACATTACAGTCTAATTCACTGATACAAAATCAGAGGTACAACCTCATAGCCTGCCTTACTCACAGTCTTACTCACAGACACAAACTCCTAGCCTACCCTACTCACAGACACAAACTCACAGCCTGCCTTACTCACAGACACAAACTCACAGACTGCCTTTCTCACATTCCTACTCACAGACACAAACTCACAGTCTTACTCACAGACACAAACTCACAGACACAAACTCACAGACACAAAC
>JAOYSI010005064.1:92909-114277 GCA_025775065.1 Hiodon alosoides
CATTCCTACTCACAGACACAAACTCACAGTCTTACTCACAGACACAAACTCACAGACACAAACTCACAGACACAAACGCACAGACACAAACTCACAGACACAAACTCACAGCCTGCCTTAGTTACAGTCTTATTCAGTCTTACTCACAGACACAAACTCACAGCCTGTCTTACTCACTGTTACTCAGTCTTACTCACAGACACAAACTCCCAGCCTTACACACTGACACATACTCACAAAAAAGTTCCCAGATTTTGGAAAATTTGGTATTTGGTAAGGAAATCAACAACATGAATATTAACCAGTATTTATATTGTATGGAATAGGGATTAATTAAGCATTAAAATACATTGGTATAAATCATATAAACAAATGAAATAACGTAACAGACTAAATATTGAGTTACTAACATATTATGCGGTGCAGGTCTGCAGTTGTAATTGTATAATAAAATAGGTATGAGAATAAACACGTGTGAGGGGTTTATTGCCATTCAGACTTTAACTTCACCATGTAGGTTCTTGGCTGTGTATAACACTTGTGATGTAACACCTGTGATGTAAAATCCATGCTCTGCTCAAGAAAAGCTACCTCAACAAAAAACAAACAAAATCAGGGTTTATAAAGTAAGACCTGCATTTCTTTAGAACGTTCTCAACCCAAATAGGCTGCAACTAAAAATGGGATGGAATTCCCCCCTTCCATGTCAAGTTCGGTCCAGCATCCTTACCATTTCCGTCCAAGAACAAAAAGAAAACATTCCACCACCTTGGGAACCACTAAACGAGGAAACACACATTCCATGTGCCAGCCGCTCCGTGCCATCTTCCTGAACACACAACTGAATGAGTCACAAATGAGTCATATGTCCGAAAGGATGAGGACTCTTGATTTCCTTAACTCAATGTCCACCTTTCTGCTGAATTTTGCCCACAGTCTACGGCTTGAAGCACCAAGCCAGGGGGCGAGACTGTGCTGGCACCATTCTCTGCCACACACCACCGACGGAGAAGCTGCTGACTCCAGTGTGGGCAGGACAAAGGGCTGGGTGCAGCTCTGCCAGCATACCAGTCAAGTCAATTATCAGAAGGGCAGTTTTTGCCCCGAGGAATGGTCTTTACTGACCATTTCTCTATCTCTATTCACAATAAGTTCCATTCTTTTTCTCAGCCGTGGGAATACAGTGTGGATGTGCTAGAACCCATGGTTGATTATTATTCACTAAATGATATATCAGTAGAAGACCTCACAGTGATCTCTCGTTCTCACCTGCCACAGTGGGTTTCAGCCATATCCTTCATTGACTGAACCGCTCGGGAGTCACAAACATTCCGCTAAATGTAACTTGATTTTTGCTGGTATGCGGTTTTGCTAGATGCCGCTCAGAGCTCCCATTGACCCAGGTCCTGCTCTGGCTACACACCGCTCACAACAATGCCGGCTTTGTGGGGGCTTCAGAGTGCTGTGTGACTGTTTAGGGCTCAGGAAGAAGAGCCAAGGCCACAGAGAACAGACACCAGCTTCTGGTGCCTGCAAAGGCCTGGAAAGCCTGCTGCCGAGGCCAAGGGGCTTCCACAGCATGCTGATCAATGGCTGGTGACTTCGTCCTGGAGATGGGTTCAAAAATAAAAGCTATAGCCGCAGAACTAATGGGGGTAAAAAAGTTTTATTTGGCAACCCTAATCTAGGTATCCTATGGGGCCTATTGATTAATCATTTGAGGTCCAGTGTAATCCAGTGTAATATTTATTACATAATGTCACAAGCTTCTTCGCTTCTGAGTTTGTCTTCTAGAAATCCACATTTCACATAATCAGCAAGCAATCAACTAATAATATTTTTGTGTTTTCAACAGATACGCATTTTTTTTTAATTAGTGAATTTTTTTTCTCAATAATCCTTCTTGTATGAGTATTAAAAGGCACCTATGGTTATGATCGCTATTATTAATTTAATAAGTCGGGGAATTAAAACCAATTGAGAGCAGGGATCCCTACAAGGGATGGAAAGATTATGATTTTTAAAAATATGTATCTGAAAACCCTTAGGAAAGCTTTTAGCTGGCTGCAGTAAGCACAGACCGGGCAGCTGAACCTCTGCAGGCTGATAATGCTTGTTATTGGAGTATGAGGCAGAGAAAAATCAAAGCGCAAGCTTCCTGCAGATACAAGTGGGAGTGGCCTGTTCCCTTGGACGCATCTCAAATGACCTTTAACTGGACAGAGATTTATAGTATTGATAGGGACTACACAAAAGAGTCATTCTTTCGTTCTCTATCCTCACCGTCAGTTAAGAAGTATATATTCCTACAGAAATTCCTTAGTTTCAAACATAATTTTCTCCATGAAATATACCGCCAGTCCAGTCCTCTCAGAAAGCTCTCAGTTGTGTTGGGCTGCACACCTCCTCCCTTAAAAACACAGACCAAGGGGTACACCTTTCTACCCCGTCCCACCTGTTTCTGTGCAGTTCTCAATGTTAATTTCAGCTCCCACCCCTCTCACTGCCTGTCCCATCCACCAAGATTAAACCCCCACCGACAGACAGGCTTTCACTGCAAGTGACCACACATTACCTTCATTACACAGGCAGCCAAGTGCAGGAGGCAGAAAATGCCTCTCATCTCCCACAGTAAGGAAGGTGATTAGTCAGGCCTTTACTCAGGTATGTGTTGAGCTGAGGGCCACCCAGGCCGCCTGCTCTGGATTATTTACAAGCACTTAGCTATGATTCAAAATGTGGGCTTATGTGGTACAGAAGTTCCATGATGATGAAGCACAAGTCATCCCCCTTGAAGTTAAAAAGGCTGCCGCACACCTGGGGTTGGGATCTTTTCCAAAAAGGAAGAATAACTGTTATTTCCTATTTAACAGCAGTGTAACTGTCAGAAGCCATGGGAAAGAACAGTTACCACAGACAAGCAAATCATGCAAACAAAAGGGTTTGGCTTATTCTGGGCCCATTCACTGCACACGGAAGAACAGTTCAGCTTAAAGCCTATGTAAAAATCTTTGTACCAAATATTCTCTAATATGTAGATTTTTTATTTTATTTTTTATCTGACGAAGGATTACAAGGATTAATCACCAAAACAGAAATGCATTTTTAGAATGAAAGCGAGCTCAGTTAGCGGTGTGGCATTAGCGGTCTCCGGAGGGAGCAGGTAACTGGAGCGTTACTTCTGCCACAGGAGACCTGTGGACCATGGACCCCCAAGTGGCCTAGATTAAAGAGATGATGGCACACTGGCCGGCTCCCCCTTGCGTCCTCTGGGAGTCATTCTGAGGTCACAGGGAGAGGAGTAGTGTGACCTCTGCATTCCTGAAGAGAATGTTAACCAGCCTGCCTCTCTGCCACCACTGGTGACCTCATTCCTTTGTTTAACAACAGTACATTCTTAATGAATTCCAGATTGCTTGTTTTTGCCCTTCGGAATGGCTGGCAGGTGCACCTGTAGACAAGAGAGAATTCAATAGATAGCATAGATGCACAAAATGCAGGTGGGGGGGCAACAGATTTGGATTAATGGGAAACAGTACAATGATACAATGATGTCATCGTGTAGGCTAATTGAAGGTCGTCTGTAGAGAGAAGCGGAAAGCCAGAGAGGGGGAGGGGAAAATATAACTGTGCTGGATTGACCCAGAGAGATGATTTGCAGAATATAAACACTAACAGAGGTTTGAATCCAATAAATCCTCACGCCTTAGAGCTGGCTCATTAGTTGAAGCATCGATTACGTTTCTCCAAAATGCTCCCATGATTAAAACATGAAGGCATCACGTTTAAGTAGAGGAGGAACACACCAACAGTGTCGTTTGTGCTCTGTGATAGATTTCTTGCTATGCATGTTAAACAACGCTATTCAAAAGCAGCATCCTTGTGAGTTGCTAGTGAAGGACTAGAACATTCAGATTGGTTGGAAAAGACAGAACAAAAAATGATCTTGGTGAATGAAATGGCATTCATTTCCTAGTTTCAAAATCTGTTTGATGAATGGATATGAAAAGCTACTTTGTTCGCGTGGGAATGACACAATGTTCCTGGTAGACAATATTCACAAACTGTTCCCAGTATTTCACTGGAAAAGTCTCCACTGAAAAAGCCTGAAAAAACAATATTCAATAATGCTGTTCTCCAGACAAAAATTAAGGACAGTCTATATCCGCCTGCATCAATTACAAATTGAGATTTATTTGGAAATTGGACAAATACAGTGGAATATTTTGGCAAGTTAACAAAGGAATCAAATTATTTTGATTTCTTTACATTAAAATGATTTATTGTGCCATAAACCATAGCAGCCACTCATAGTTAAAAGCCTTGGTTGTTACTTAGGATGTGGTTTTTATTCTGTTACTGTTTGGCTTTTTAAAATATTATTGATTGTCGTTTTACTGCACCACCTCACAGAGGGTTACAGGAGAACCCCCCACTTGGTCTTCCTTCAGTTTCAAAGTCATAATTATTTAATTATCAGAATAAATATCAGACCAGGAGTGAACTCTTTATCTCTCTTTTTTTTTGCAGGTGGCGGATTGTCTCAGCGTTTGCCTCCTGAAAGAATACACCTCTGTTTCAACAAAGTAGTTCTGTATCTCACCTTCATTTATGTATGCAAATCCTGACATGCCTTCACCATTGATTATTGAAGAGTGATTGATGTTCCTCTCCCAGGGGAGGATCGACATGCTCCCAGAAAACCGAGTTTCTATGGTGACCAGAGCAGCCCTGTCTTTCATGTGCATTGAGGCTGGAGGACATGTAAAGTGAGACGTCAGAGATCCACCAGGTGTGCCACAGATGAAACTCAATGGTACAGAAGGGGGTGGGGTAACAGGGAACCTGTGTATAACATCAGTGGAGCCCCTGTAAACTTTGTTATGATCTGTGAAATCCACGTTTGTCATCTACTTTGCCTGTGTCATCGCCATTGACTGGTTCCATGTATCACAAGAATGAAGAAGAAGCTTGCCCCAGAGTTGGTTAAAAAGGCCCTTTGTATTTAAAATATTGAGGCATTTGTTAAGAAATCAATCAAATAAACAAAAAGAGCCTTGGCGTTTATCCGATGGACAAATATGTTTCTCATTGTTTAGCCCTTCACAACAGCTTGGAACCAGAAAACATTTTTATTATTATTATTATTTTCTTTAGTTTGTTTAGAACAAACACTTTGTGGCACATCGACGGCAATCAATAGCTGATAAGGCATCTAAAGAACATTAACGATCTAAACTAGTTTTTTAAAATATCATAGCAAACTCAATACAGTGAATAATCTTTGCCTTAAATACCAGATACTTTTACGTAGTGTTGTATCCATGGTGGACGGACTAAAGGACTACTTTGCATCAAAACTCCACAGAACCATAAATTTAATATATCCACTTGTTTAGGTGTGAGTGTGTTTTAATGAATATTGCAAAATAAATTATGTATGTGAACTGGAATTAAAAGCGCATAAATGGTGACCAAGAACTTCATTCATCAAGACTATTATTTAGTGAGTTTGACTGGATTTTGGAGCGAACATATTTTTATGTTTATTGACGATATTAGAAACACAACACCAAAACCTCGATTTAGTTAGACCTCTATGTCACACTGGCCTAAGCTTACACACAGATGCATGATGCAGGAAGTGGAATTGCTCTTAATCTATGTCCATACATATTTCAGATAGCGATAGATTGTTGTGCATTGTGGCATTGGTGGTTTTAGTCGTCTCAATGTGTCCTTGAGTGCCGTCACCCACAATCGTGCAGCAACAGTCAGAAGCTTTCTAGAAACTGTTGATGTCTATGGTGTGCCATCTTGTGTGAGGTCGGATAAAGGAGGGGAAAATGTTGACGTTGCACGCTACATGGTGGCTAACAGAGGACTTCACATATTGCTGGCAGGAGTGTCCATAATCAAAGGTACCAATCTTTTAGTCAAACGTGCAGTATCTATTTAGTAATTTTTGTTAAAAATGGCAACACAAACTGCTTCACTTTTTTTAAAGGCTGAAGTTTTAACCTGACCATTGTTGTTATTTGTCATATATTATGTTAATTAAAGGATCGTTTTCAAGTCTGTCTTAATACAATACTCGTGCCCATATTTACACTGAATGTAATGTGCAGTTTTCCTTTTTTCCATCAGAATAGAGAGGCTCTGGAGAGACGTTCATGTGGGAGCGCTTGATCTCTTCTACACAATCTTTAACAACCTTGAGAGAGAAGGCCTACTGAATCCTGACTTGAACTGTGTTACACATTGACAGAACTAGGTCCTAGTTTTGATATCACCATTAACCCTTTTTATGAACTAGTTTACTGTTCAGTGCCGTTTTTTTGGCTAGCCAAAGGCAACAAATATTATACCTTTATGTTATGGTGCGCTGGTGGACATTGATGTATGAACTTGAACAGTCTCCTTGGACCATTCCAAAACCAGTATCAACAGTCCAAATAGCAGAAAGGATGTCTCTTTCAAAGATACTGTATTCTTTGCAATGTCCTGGGAGTTTAAGCAGGTGGAAGATCTTGGGAAGCTGCTCTCCACCACTTCAACATTCAAGTGTCTGGGAATCCCATTCCAGCCCACCCAGAACTGCACAAGTTTCCCAAGCAGGTTTGGAGAGGCTACCACAGGAGAGAAGAAAGTAAAATGTTCTTGTTATTGTCTAAAATTATTTTATAACAAAATCAATAATTAATGCAAAAACAAAAGGTTCACCACAACATTTTTACCTAATTTGTGCTTTGGGTTGTTACTGTAGCTGAGAAGCCAAGAGATAAGAGAATAAGAGAAGCATAAGACAAGAGATAAGAGAAGCATAAGAGAATTAGAGGAAGCAGACTCTTGTGTCACAACAGTCATTTATCTGTCCCCATTACAGAACCTGTTTAATTAACCTGTGAGGGACTATTACATTAAGTACACACTTATCAATAAATGTGTGACGAAATCCTGCGATCCTACATGCATCTTCCAAAGAGACATCACTGTCTTCCTCTTCATCCTGTGTGGGTCAGTTTATCAGTTTAACACCTGCTTTTCAACAGCCAAGAGAAAATTAAGTACAATAAACTGCCATACATATAAATATAAGAAATAGTCCACATACTGATGGTTTTGTATGTGTGAAATAACAGAGTACTTTCCATTTCTGCTGATCATTTTCCAAATCATCCATAAGATTTTAGATAGATTTCCCTTCCTTACAGGCAGCCATTGGCGTCCATTAATTTCTATCAAAATCAACTCAGCTCTGCTCTCAAGTTAATTGTTGTAATGTACTGAAACCAGTGGCTGCCTGTAAGTAGAAAATAAGACCAACTTCCATGGGCTAAGAGGAGTGTTTTTGTCTTTGTGCCTTTACCTGTGGTGTGCACTGTATATCAGACGTTGTTGGAAAGAGAAGGGGAATTATGTCTTTCCTTTCTGTTAGCAAAGGCCAGATCAGTGTCTCCTTAAAACCCCAACGTAAGTGTTTGACTTGTCTGGAGGTTCTTCAAAGGACCTGCAAAATATTTGCATCAGAACCGAAAAACCTCATAATCTCATAGCTCTTATAACAAACCCATCAACATCCATTTCTGTATCTAGTGGGGAAAAAGCAGAAATGTAAAAGCCAAAATCTTGTCAATCAAAATCAGTCTGGAATTTATCATCACAGAATGTTCATTGCAGAAACCTACTGTCCACTGGGTGTCTGGGTGTATGAGACAGCGTGAATTTGCCGCGTTTACGGCACCTGGTGCTGCACAAAAAGTGAACAAGTAGTGAACGCTACATGGTTGGCTAATACAGTAAAAGTTAATACAGTAGCCGATATATCAGTTATTCATTTGGCTAAATAACTGCTTTTCTGGTCGCACTGGTTGTTTGATCGATCTGACAGATATGAACAGTAGAAACGTAGCCTAGCGTTTTCATGCTGGTCTGCCAGCGGCCTCCCACTCGAAGCCATTGCGTGTTAATACTAAGGTTAGCAAGCTAGCTTGTGTCATGTAGGCTTGATAGGAATCGTTTGCTTCTGTCTGGTTCGCCAAGCTGACCAATCCTGCTTCAGAATGATATTAGGACTGCCCACCAATTAACATACGGACATAGAAATACATAAATGAATACATGTAGAAATATATAAATAATTAAATGTATAAATGCAGAAATAAATGAATAAATAAAAGTAAAATGACAGAAATAACCAAAATGTATTTATTTTTCATTTAATTATTTATTTCTACATGTATTACTTTATTAATTACTTTATTTATTTATTTATGCTTATGTCATTTTTTGTTCTCCACAAAAGCCAGGGCGAGCTAGAGCATCCTCGGGCCAGTCTTTTATACACTTCCATTTCCGGACCAGGACTTTGAAAGAGTCCTAAAGACGGCCAGATCAGTGCATAAACCCCACATTCCTGGCCTTGCCAAAACCCAAAGTTCAAATCTAGCCAAGAGGGGCCAGGGGTGTGAGTCAGGATCAAGGGCGGAGGAGTCTAATAGCGTTTGATACGTAGGCTATACGTAGCAAATAAAAACTTGCACATAGCATGCACTTAGCACTTGGTTCTGATTTCCTATATTACAGAAGCTAGTATGACACCAATGCTAATTGGACGGCTAACTCCTTTAAATTTAAAAATCATCATTTAGCCCTTTTGTTCATTATAAATTCCCACGAAGATGCTGCTGAACGTACAACGCAGATCATGCTGTGGTGTGCCAAGCTGTCCACATTTGCCTGGCTATCTATGTGTACATTTTTTACGATGCGGGGAAATGTACGTTTTTCACATTCCAGAATGATGTCGGATGTCCTGATGTTACTAGCTTGAATCTAAATCAGTCTGTTCTAAATTTCAATTTTATTTTAAAATGTTCAATTGAGGTCAAATTGTACTGGTGATATGAATAGCCTTTTCTCTAAAGGATTTTGTTATTTCTTTACCTTAAACCGTAAAATGATTTCACGTTTTGCCAACCAGTTATATATATTTCACATGTTAATATTTATAAAGCTAGCATAGTTTACCTGCGTGCGGTCTACTTAATACTTTTTATTCTTTGATCAATTGAATAAATTTGTATAAAAAATAACAAGTGCAGTCCATTGACCATCACTTCCTTCATTATTGCAATAGTTAATTGACATCCAAAACAAACGTGGTTATTCTAGTGTGACAATCTATACATGGTGCTTGGGTTATGAGAGGGTCTGGCTAGAAGTCAGAAGTGGCCCAATGATGTAAAAGCAACAGGGCCAAAGTCTTGGCATTTGGCCTGCCCTGGCCAGTAAGGCTTAATGTCTATATTAGAGAGTCTGGCCCCACGGAGCCAAGGCAGTTGCTGAATCATTCCGAATGGGGAGGTTGCAATTACGGTGCACATTCTTTCAAATCCTCCACTCAGATCTTTTCTTTTTGTCAAGGCTTAACCGCTTGAGAGAACACAAGCACATTCAGCCAATTCAAAAGAACTCTCATTCACTGAAACGAGATTATTGAACGACTTTCAGCAACTCGGCAGTACACTCTGGGGATTGCGTTCCCCTCCCCCTGTTCATCAGCATTTTATTTCTGTGTCAGGCTACGGCAGTTAATCAGTGTTTCCCAGCTCTGCTTGTCCTTGAAGGTTTTTGTTATGAGAATTCTAAGAATCCCAAAGTGTGGGGAAAAGAATGAAAGGCCGTAATGCTAGGGGAACATACTCTTTCCTTAAAGAAAGTTATGTGGGGTATCAAAGACTGTGGACTCAATTTAACCATTTAGGTATGGCTTATTATCCATGTTAGTTCAAGTGGTAATTTAGGTAATGAAATTTTCGTAAAAAAAAAAAAGCATATATATTTAAAATAATAATAATATAATTTAAAATATTATTCAAATCATTTGCCACTAAAACTTTTTAAACGCTCTCTCTTCATAATGAGACTTAATGTCCATTGTGTGCTACTTATTGCAAGACTTAAGGATCCTCAGCATAAATGTCCTGCTGATTTTGGAATACGAGTTCTATTGACTTCAGACAACCTCTTGATACCAACCTTGACAAGCTCGGGCCATGACTTCTGCGACAACCAGACGCGTTGCTTTGGTACGTACCATCGCACGACATTCATTAATACCTGGCGAAGCAGTCACATTTAAATTTATATTTAAATATTATATTTAAAAATATAAGAAATAACAACTTGATCAGATTGTTCAACTTGTTTATGATGTCATTCACTTAAACAAGGTTAATTATTCCCTGCTTGTGCTCCCATAACCAGTTCAGATAGTCCGCTGTTCATTGGCTGAAGTAAGCTTGTATTCTGCCAACATAACACATGCAAGTTTGGTTCATTGCTTCTCCTTCCAAGCCATCTTCATTTGTGATGAATACTGGATCATCATACCACATGTGCTAAAGGCCAGCCCCCAGTAATGTGAAAGCAAATCCAGAAACCATGCCAATGCGGGCACTGACAGGCTTCGGGTGGGAAGCTTCGGTTCCTCAGTATCTGGCAACACAAGCACAGGCTCAAACCCTTGTCTGAGGTCAAACAGGTTAAATACTTGGTGAAAACTGACACTTCTGAGAAAATCCACAGAAGACTAAAAGAAAGAGCTGGAATTGACTTTAGAAAATAAATATCTGTAAATTCAGTGAGTCATGGCAGATTTGGTAGGAAGTGGAAGCAAAGGGTGTTAGGGACACACACAGGTGTGTGGGCTGGATGCCTTAATTGTGGGGTGTTAGGGACACACACAGGTGTGCGGGCTAGACACCTTAAGCGTGGCATGTCAGGTACACACACAGGTGTGTGGGCTGGACACCTTAAGCGTGGCGAGTTAGGGACACACATAAGTGTGTGGGCTGGACACCTTCCACCTGGTTCCTCCGACTTGAAGGTGTCGCAGTCATCACAAAGGGCCATGTTTCTGCCTCATTCAGTGGCTGAAGTAAGCCATTGACACCCAAACACCCAAAGGCACTCATATTAAACAGCTCCCAGACTGCTGAAATCTAAGTGGCAATAAAAACCACACATTAAACTCATTGAAGTAGTATATTTTTAGCTATTGCAGCATTACACATACAGACTGGATCTAAACTGGACCACTGAGGCAGGACATTGATGATGCATGACCCATTCTTCCAAATTCAACACCACAAACTTGGTCTCAAGCTAACCAAATTTCTGACCATGGCTTTTGAATAGCAGCACAAAAGGCTCTCTGTGACGAAGTGTGAAAATTTTAATGGCTGAGTGACAGCCGGTAGGTGACTGGGCTGCTGGCTGGCTCACCCTGGCTCTGGGCTTTGTGGAGGGGGGCCGTTAAATCATTCCAAGTCAGTAGCAGCGGCCCCAGATCTGAACCTGTTGTGACAGTGCAAGGTCCTTTGTGGACAGCCCCCCCCCCCCTATAAATCAGGCCTTCTCACCCCACATAAAGGGCCATTTCCCTCTGTGGCTCAAGGGAGGGGGATTCTGAATAAACAGGGAGGACCTCACAATCCCCGGCACATTCTTTCTCAGGCAGGTCCAGCATCGCCGCAAAGCACCATGGGAGCTCCCCTTTGTTGTCTCTGCCAACTTTTGAGTTATGTTCTGCTGGGATTCAGTGATGTGTTGCGTGCAGAGCGCTATTTACCTTACAATGAGGTCCGGTCCATCAAAACCAGGTTGACTGTGACATACATTTACTGCATTCTGTTGAAATAGGGAGAAAATGAGAGATTAGAAGACAACTCTGGCCTTTTATTTTGAGTTTAGAACAAACAAATTTCAGTTTTTAATGCCAACAGAAACAAGAGCTTCTGCGTCAGGTTTGGGGTGTGATGACCTGTGCAACGTCTGCCTCCTAGCAACAGCTGAATTTATGACACAGAGTAAAAAGGGCCTTCAGAGCAAAGGGAGGGGAAGCCAATGCCAGTGCGGAGAGTTTAAGCCAAAGGAGGAGAGTCCATAGTGATGTCTTAGCCGCTGTCTGCTGGGTTGGCCATACCACACCCAGAGCGAAAGAGCAAGTAACCCATGGCCTACTCTGGGCATGGCTGGGCTGGGCTGGGTGAGACTCATTCTGCTGCCAAACGGATTAACATGCAGCAGAGGTAGTGCTGTCTCTGGCATAGAAGCAGCTGGATGTAAAAATAAGACATGTGAACTTTAACCCCTAACGTTTACCTTCGGATGTTGGCTTAAAAATCCTGATTGGCCCCTGAGTGAAGACTTCCTTCCAGCGGCTCTGGACACAATAACAACTCACCATTGAGCCATTGTTGTTAAAAATATTTCCTCATCAGAAAAAAAAGCTGTCTAACAAATGGCAAGATAGCGTGATTTCCATCATGAAAGCAGATCATGCATGGATGGTTTTAATGTGGACTACAGTGCTTATCCAGGGTCAGTGGGTTTAATGACTCTTAGAAGTCTAGAGACTATATTAAACAAATTAAAATAAATATACAAATATGTACAAAGACCTCCTGTTTTCATTATTTTTTCAAAATAATATTATTTTTTGTAATTTTCTCCTCCCACTTTGGAATTGCCAATTCTGCAAATGCATCTCAGCTCGTTTCTACGACTCCCACCAGCACACGCGGGGAGTTTGAGGATGTACAGCTAGGCATTCCCAATCGCATTCAGCTTTAATCCATCCTTATCTTTTGCACACTGCAGGCTACACTGCAGAGGCATGTTGCGGACAACAGTACTGCCAGCCTGCAAGGGCGCCCTGGAAGGGGATAGGAGATGCTACTTATTGACAGCCAAAGAGAAGGCAGATAGAAGTCCTGTTGAATACAACCCACCCCTGTGAGTCCTGCTGGAATCAACGTCCCCCATGCAGGATTGGAGGATATACACAGGTCTGTGGGAAAGCTGGACATAGCTAACAATGACGCTGGGCCATCATTCAGACCAAAATGCGTCTGCCATGAATACTGCTCTGTGTCATCGCTGTGACAGCATTCCTCCTGGTTAAGTAGAACTGGCTCTCATGTGCCTGTGAATGAATGTGAAAGACTCCTTCTCTGTGCTGTCTCCAAGACCACTTCTATGACACAACTAACTCACTTATCCAGAGCATGAATGCGGTTAAAGTGCCTTGATTAAAGGTACAACTTCAGTACTGGGATTTGAACCTGTAGTCTACTGGAACCTCATTGTCTGGCTGCCCTGAGGCTGAGCTGGGTCTTCAGTCTCCTCCTGTCTGTCTGGGGTTTTCACGGAAATAATGTTTCAAGAGAACAACTCTCCATATTACCCTTCCTTTCCTCCACAGTAACACATCTTTCAAAAATGAAACCTGTACCTCCACACAGCCTTAACTGTTACCAAAATTAAAACAATATATGATTGCACCCATTAGGTTGCTAGTCAATAGCCAAGAAGCAGCCCTGCTGCGTACCCCTTGAGCTCAGTACCTAACCTAAACTTCTTCAGTAAATATCTAGCTGTACTGACGTGCAAGATCCTCAGGATAGATGATCCTTTAAAAAAACATGTTTTTGCATAGCTAAGCCATAACGGCACTTTAATGGGGCCATGCACAGGTCTCATAACCCAGCCACACGTGCTCCTCAGTCCTGAAGCTTAGCTGCAGTTTAAATGTTTTTCCCCAGTAAGTCACACCGGGTAAGAACCCCAGGAATATTAGTAAACTGTATGCTCAGATCAGTGCTTAATTTAAAAATCGAGAGGCCCCGGAACACAGAGAGGGTGGAATCAAAATAGGTGCTGGTCTGAATCCGAATTGGACACAGATACAATCAAATAGGTGCCGGTCCGAATCTGGGAGGTCCCGGATCCTGTTCCAGCAGGATATTAAGCCCTGCCTCAGATATCTTAGAGAAGTGTTCCTCAAACAGTATAAGTTTTGTCTCAGCCCTCCAGTGCTTTTTTGCCTGGGTGTTTTGTTTGTGTTGTGAGTTTGTTTTGTCTTGTTGTGACTGTAAAGGATAAACTTTCAAATCGTTTGTTGTGGCTGAAGATAATCTGAAGGCTATAAACTAAAGGCTTTGGGATTTTAAAAACTTGATTCAAATGATGGAGTTCTCAGCAAGCGTTTTACTGTCTGTTCCAACAATGTCGAGACAGCTAGTTTGCATTGACAATTGTCCCTCAGTAGATAGTGGGGCAACTTTCAGGGCCATCATGGCAATAAGTATCGTTATCAGGCCAACAACAATAAGTGAGTCACACTGCATTATAAAACCTGAGTGAAACTATATATAAAACCAGGCAATAAAACTGCACATAGTCCAAAAACTATTTAACATCATTTAATTACAGTCTTATCTGTATCTATTCATACTGCAGAATATATTACGGGAAATTGGGAAATGTACAGTTGATAGGAGTACAACTTCCAACATCCCTATCAATACTACAGTTCTTCTTAACCATATGGGAGGAAATAAAAAAGCAAAAAATAAAAAAATAAAAAGTCTAACGTACAGCTGAGGAAAGGATGAGCACAGTATACTGTAAAGTATAAATGGGAATTCCAGAGCAGCTTGCTGTATACACTCTGATTCTCGCTTTGTCAGCTACACAGTCAAATTAAATAAGTTTGCTTTCCCCGGATCAGAGTTGTTTTGTGCCTGGCGCTTTTCCGATTTCTCTGTAACTCGTGTCATGAAATTAGCACCACAATGAAAATCCAACCCTTCACTTTCTCTACAGGATTTGTCTGGGCACTTTCTCCCCAGCCCCCCTCAGATTACACCAACACTCATGTGATTTAAGTGCTGTCTGTTCCCATGACTGCTGCCTTTCTTTCCACCAGAATGGTTTCTCTGCAGCAAAGCGGACCCAAACCGAATAGTCACACCCCTGCCCCCCTCAAGGACCAGGAAGGTGAAGAACCCACCCGCCAGGCTGGATGATTCCCCCAACCCTAACCAATCAGGATGGTTCCTCCCACCCCTAAGCAATGACAGCCTGGAACAAGAAGCCCCCCCGGGACATATTCGTTAAACATTTTTGAAAACCTTTTCATATGGGCCTGTCTTAGGGTGTTCGTATTGTAATCGGAGAGTTGGTGAAAGAATAGAATTTAAAAAAGCTTTAAAAAAATGGGGCATGAGATCAATTTACCCAACACTCAGCCTCGGCCTAATGCAGGTAACACCACACCTGTCCCTGCTGTCCTCCAGGCTGTAATTCACACCCTCCACAAAGAGAGACTGGATCCCGTGACAAAGATCCTGAGTTGAGGTAAAACACCAATTCCACACATGCCCATGCAAACTAAGATGGCTGGAGTATTAAGCCTGTAAAACCTACCTCAGTAGCACCTCAGACAAGAGAGTGGCGATATCCTGCTATTGAAAATAGAATGACCTCCATGAAGTATGGCGTATCTCTATTTACTCTGTTCCATAAGTCAAATATTAAAACAGGTTAAAATATAGCTCTGTCGGGTATGTACAACTGGCAGTAGTACCGAACGCAGTTATATAGACATATAAATAGACATATACAGATATAACTGCATTATATAAGGGAAAACAATATATGTGATATAGTAGTGAGGTAGACGCTACGTCCCATTAGTTCAGTTAAAAAGTAGAGTTCAGCCTGGTCTCAAATGGATTAAAGGAAGGATATGTTTCCTGAAATGTAATGTCTTATATTGACTCCCGACAGCTCCTCATTTAATAAACGTGTGCAGTTGATTTTAACCTTTTAACCCTCTTCAACAATTAGGCATTCAGCCTGTCTGCCTTTTCCAAAAAGGCAGAATCTCGTCTTCCTCCCAATCAATCCTGGCGACAGAAAAAACCCCTGACCAACCGTACAGATTTTGGAGTGTGGAGTTATGTTTGTTTCCTCACTGCTGTTCTCATAAGGCTGTGTTATAGGGCAGAGTTTTTCTATTTCCTCTAATGAATGCTCACCATAGAAGTTTAATTTTCATGTCCCTAATCCCCCCCATACACAACACACTCACACATGCAACACACACCACACAAAATTCACACACTCACAAGCATAGACAACATATACAAAATGCATATTCACGGACACACACATCACAATGCACACCTATACACATACACACACACGTACACACACACTCACACATAGCGCACCACACAAAGCACACACACACATTACATACAGCAGTCACATTCAACCGATCAAACTGTGCATAGTATACACAAATATGCAATGCTTACCACCAACACATCACCCACAGCACAAATAACACATACACACACACTACACAATAAACACATAACACTCTCACCTCCAAAAGAGGGTGCGGCAGACCTGCAATGCCAGCACTGAACTTGAGAGTGCTTAATTGGAGCAACAAGAGCCTCCAATGTTACAAAAGACCAGTTTCCAGGTCCGATTTTAAACTGTACTACCTACTTTCCTACAATTGCGTAGGTTTGTAAATTACTTTTGATCAATCCAACAAAGAAATAAGCCACAATGACATGACCAAGCGGTTAAACTGACTCTCGATTATACTGACATATTAAATCGTTTGTTGAATGATTTATTTTTCAGGTAATTTAAAAAAATAGTTTTCACTTAGATTTTCCAAATGAAATTAAAATCATGAATCATATGTTGAGTTCCCAGAGCTGACAGCCAGGACTCCTGGGCGGACGAGGGTCTGTTGCCAGCAGTCCGTCACAGTTCAACGTTGTTTCCAACCATGTTCCTCCACTGTGGGGATTTGGCAGTAAGGCATTACAGTACAGCTCATAGATTCCACCCAAGCTAATTAATAATATTCTCATCATTACTATTGTTGAATTATTCCCTGGATTATTGTCCCTGAGAAAATGATTGAATGTCTTCAACCTGTAGCTCCATTGGGGTTCCAGAGAGCACTTCTCTGCAAACACGCGGAATGCCTCGCCACTCAGAGTGCTCCAATCCATTTAGCTCAGTTCTGCCATGTTGAAAAATAACCACAATCTGGCCACTTCCCAGCAGAGGGGAGACATTTCCCCTTGTCAATGTGCTCATCTGGGTTCTCCAGAGTTATGCCAAGGGGTAGGAACACATTCTCATTACACCTGCGGATCTAAAAACCATAGCCCTCAATGAGCCCACAACAAAAACAAGATCCAGTGGTCCTGTTACTAACCAGACACTGCTTTCCTGTCCCATGCGTTATTTTCCCTATTTGAGACTCAAAAATGTGTTATATTGTGATTGTGATGCCTAACTTAAATGGAGACCCAATTATCAAGTACTGGGTTTTTTATAATGACCTGCGGGGAATTATTTTGTGATGACGATGATATTTCAGATCTGTCTTTTTCCTCAGTAAATTATATTAGTTCAGTGGTCTCACGAGACTTTGTTTTCTTTCAGTCGTTGTTTTAGTTTATTGCTTTTGCGAGGAAACCCATGAGGGGGAACCATGAATATTTCTCATTTTTGTAAGTTTGTGGTATTTTCGTTTGAAATAATGAAATAAAAAAGGTTTCCCTCCATCTCACCTCCTCACCTCACTTACAAACTGTCCATGCATGGCGTGTTACAGACTGGTGTCCCATTCTTCCTCACATGCCGGGTATGCAACTCTGAACCGATAAGCAGTCTCAGAAAAGCGATGGATGAATGGAATGTTCTCCAGCACATTTCTCTAGGGGAAGGGCAAGAGCATGAGCATACCCTTTCCAAAGGTGGCTCAGTCTGGGTCACAATGGACTCCAGATCAACATTATGTTGTTTCTTAGCAGATGGTCTTATCCAGAGAAACTTATATCTAATAAATTTTCATTTTATGCATTCATACAATTGAGAATTAGCTGGGTAGTTGGGTACCTTGCCTCAAGTGTCACCATTGCAAACAAGTCCAATATTTTAATTACTATTCCATCCACCTTAGCCTAAATGCTGCTATTGCTTCCATATCATACAGAATAGAATAATTAATATGCTTCTATTTTCCAACATAGCCTACGCTTCTCACTGTCGTGAGGTAACGTGGGTTACTCCGAGAAACTGACAAAAAACACTTTTTGGATGGAAGAGAAAGTTGGCTAGCTAGCTTTTGCTGCTTTACTGTTGAATGTTGAAAGTTAGCTAGCGACATTATATATGCGACTACACCGCTACCTAGCTAGGTAGATGCATATGAACCAAACATCTAAACGATGTGAACTTAACTCTAAAGCTAATTATAAAGATTTGAATTTGATTTGAAAAGTTTTGAAAGTTTTTAGAAGTTTACAGAAACTATGATGACACTGGGTGTGATCGTATTAAAGTTTGATCTAAGCAAATTATGCATGTCATGAACATGTCCTATGTAACATCGTCCTAAGTGCACAGGTCATAATTGGTCATAACATACCCAACCGCAGATGCCACCCATTGTTCTACTGCCAGCATATTAAAGAGAGAGTTTCTGGCCTTGAAGTGGGTCACAGACAAAGAGATCACCAATTTCAAGCTGTTCACAAAATATAACCTGGTGCACCTGGAAAAGGACCCAATCTTGCTTTCCACCTCTTCTGGAAGTAGTGTCTATGGAATACCTCTTTCTTGGGTACTCAAGTTAAAGTTGGGCAAGTCTTGCAAGTCTTGACACAATTAGTGGAGTTTAGGTGTCCTTCTTACTATCTGCAGCCTCATCAAAAATAGCGCAACTTGCTAACATCTGGTAGGCTCTTGATAATTTCAAGACTTTGTTCAGGACCTTTCCGTAAAAGAGACTATTTCTTAGTCCACAGTGATGGCTATTAGACATGGTCTAAACGAAGACCCCAATGCCTACATTATCTGAGTGATGTTACAACAAATCTAGATGAGCGACTGTTGGTTGACAAAGAGGAGACTGCAAAAAGACAGGACACAGAAAGGCCTAATCTTACCAGAGGGGGTGTGATAACAAGGCCTTATGGGCCCTGCAGCCTGGAAGCAACAGAGTCTCTACCTCCTTCACCCAAGAGAAACTGAAGGAGGAGATAATGATCCACACCTCTGTCTTTGTGCATTGTTAATTGGCTGGCAAGGTGTCATTCTTCTGGGCACAGGCATCTCTCACAGATATCCCTTTCTCTACAACAAACAAAACAATCAAAATAATCTGAGTTGAAGCATGCAAGAAGGTGTAATGCATCAAGTTTGGGATTTTGGACAACCTAGTCCTCGAAAAATGACTGGACATGCACATTCTGCTTACAATGGAAGCTGATGTGCAAATAAAATAAGCTTTAAGACCAGCCCTCTCCATCCCAGCCCTGGAGGAGTCCGTCTGTTTACACGTTGATGACCTTCTCATTGCATGCCCCACAAAAGTCAAATGTATGCTCTGTTTGCCGTTTTGGCAGTTCTAGATAAGAGAGGGTTCAGAGCCAGTGGCTGCAAAAGCACATGTAGGACTAAAATAAGTCACCTACCTAGGACAGGAGATTAGAGAAACCTCAAGTTCGAAAGACGGAAAGCGATCCCAGAAATGTCCAGGCCAGGCATGGTTACTGGACTCCATTTACTGGTCCATAGTGTCCTTGTTAACGACTACAGGCAGCACATGGAAGAATGTGAAGAAACTCACAGCCCCACTATAAGACATACTCAAATGAGGAAGACCCAGAAACAACTGCCTAGAATGAACACAATATCAAGATATTCGTACTGCCTTCGTACTACTGATACTGGGGTCAGTATCCACCTTAAGCCTTCCAAATAGCGCAAAAGTTTTGATTGTGGACATGGGTTGGAGAAAAGACTTACAGTGCTACCTTCAGACAAAGGTCATTCCCAACCACTACAGGAGAGGGTGGCCTAATACTCCACACTCATCCCCATGACAAGTGTCAGTGTTGATGTTTCATAGTACAAACTGCCTGAGGACCAGAAAACTGGTTGGGTCTCCAAATGGTCGTTCTACACACACTCAAAAACAAGAAAGACCAAATGGGAAGCCTGCCTCTGCCGAAAAGGAGTTGAAGTGTCCATCATGCAATATTCTAGCTGGAACCTGCCTGTCCTGCTCATAGAAGAAGGATGTCCACACTCCAGAGAATTTCTGAAGTGGGTTGAAGCTTTCACCAATTTCCCCATTCGACACAGTAAAGCCACCACTCCAGTCAAAGTCCTGGCTACGGCTGTTTTCGCATATGGGGAATTCCTTTTCAGACTGTATCACTGATTCCACATCCCTTAACACCCCCAAACTCAAGCATGGTGAAAAGAATGAACAAAACAATCAAGACAAAGCTCACCAAGGCCATCATGGAAACAGGAAAAGGCAGGCATGCTGTCTGACAGTGGTCCTGTGGAATATCAGACAATCTCCTAACAAGGCACAGAATTGTCACCTTATGAAGTTATGACTGGATGAGCAATGCATCTTCCCTCGGATGGAGCTCCACCTTTCACCGGCAACAGTGGACCCTTCAGAGACTTGCTACTGAATAACGGTGTTAGACAAAACCATAAATCATAATCCCTCCTACTCTTAACGCTGTCCACCACTAAAATATATATTTTTTGTTTTTAGTGTAATTATCTCCCACAAACTTGGTTAATGGCTTAACTCCTTGGTGCACCTGAAAAAAGTCCCCAATCCCCCTTTCCACCTCTATCTTCTGGAATGTTGGCTATGGACTAACAGTTTCTTGGGGCACCCCAGTGACACCCACACAGGTGCTCACAGAATTATTTTCCTGGTAAGGTGGGAGTACCTGGTGAAGGACATGACACTGAGAACAACTCTTTTGTTTGTTAATGGTGCTTTGTTTGAGAAAGGTTGTTACTAGATGGCCTCTGTAGTTTAGCTGCTAAAGCGAGCTAAATACGAGGTCATCGAAAAAGGAAGTCTTAGTGGCAGCCTTTTCCATATTGAGCTGGAATGGGGAACAGACCATGCTTTTGCATCTTTTAATGTTTTTATTTATTTATTATTATTTTTAAAATTTTTTAATGTTTTTTTCCTTTTGTTTGAGCAGTGTTATTTTTTGAATTCATTAAGACAGTGGACTGTGGTATGTTGAATTTACTTTCCTGGAACTTACCTGGAATTCCAACCATGTGGAATTGTTGCCCTGATGTTGTGGTGGGTGGATCTTGTCCATGACAATTACACTTCAGTACCAACAGCAACAAGCAGTGAAGACAACCTCTTCTCTGTGTGTGGTCTCGAACACTAGGTCAAATTACTGACAACCTCTTCTCTGTGTGTCGTCTCGAACACTAGGTCAAATTACTGACAACCTCTTCTCTGTGTGTCGTCTCGAACCCTAGGTCAAATTACTGACAACCTCTTCTCTGTGTGTTGCCTCGAAGACTAGGTCAAATTACTGACAACCTCTTCTCTGTGCATCATCTCGAACACTAGGTCAAATTACTGACAACCTCTTCTCTGTGCGTCGTCTCGAACACTAGGTCAAATTACTGAC
>JAOYSI010005065.1:0-46146 GCA_025775065.1 Hiodon alosoides
CGCACTCGGTCACACACGCGCGCACACACACACACACACACTCACGCGGACACACACGCGCGCACACACACACACACACACACACATGCATACACACACACACACACACACACACACACATACACATACGCATACACACACGCACACACACGCACACACACAAGCACACACACGCACACACACACACGCACACACATGCACACACACACACATACACGCACACACACGCGCGCACACACACGCGGGCGCGCACACACGCACACACACACACACACACACTTGTCACTATCACTCTTACGGGGGCATACAGCAATCTGGTCCTGCTCCAGTAAAGCAGTCCATCGAAAGATTCAATGCCACGCAAAAACTTTCCCGACTAATCCCTGTTAATGGATAGACATCCCAGTTATTTTCATGGGATTAGCCTGGCTCATTCTTTCCGGGGAAACAATTCATGCGTAGCTCCCTGTGGAGAATATAAACAGCTTGTATTGATAGCAACAGTAAAAAGTGAAAAGGTTAGGCGTTATGGACCAGTGGGAGCAGCAGCAAGTGGCTTTCAGGGAAGCCTAAAGAAATCACAGGAAGAAATGTGGGCCAGAATAAATGTGAACCGGAACTTCTCCCAAGGGCGCTACCTGGTGAGGTGCTACCTTCTGCAAGGAGACTCCCCACCAAATGAACAAATGAGAAAAAATAACCAAAAACCAAAGAGTACAGGAATCCCTATTAAAAAGTATTTCAGAAAAGTGCTGGCGCCATGCGTGGTCCAGGATCTATTCTGAAGGCTATGATGTGTAAAAAAGTATCCCTCTTTCTGCTAAATGCAGCTAAATCCAGCAGGGGGTATATGTTCCCTCCAGCCTTACGTCTCATCTGTAGAACAGTGTGAATGGCATTTGAAAGAATACAGCTTGCTTAAGAGTTTTCCACAGCCCTTGTTAACTCAAAGCTCAAGAGCAGAACCTGACGGGTATGCAGAATGCCTTCTGTGTGCCCACACACATTAGTTTGAAGTCCTAGGATATCGCGTCGGGGCAACTGGCCAACCTGCCTGGGATTTGCATTACTGATGCCAATGCAGACATGTGCCAGCTGATGTCAACTGGATTTATCGTTCCACTGCTGGGAGGCGCATTGGATTGGACAGTGCTAGGCAGACACCCCTCACCTTTCCTAAAGCCACCCTCCAAACAACAAGAGAACCCCCATCAGTTGAATTTACGACTAGAGCCTAATTAGGGCTCAACTCTACCCTCGTCATAAAAACATAATAAAAATAAATACTTCTCAAAGACCCTCTAAGGAAGTGCCTCTATAGATCGGACTGATGCTTACACTCAGTAAGCACTTCTTGAATGCTAGGCAGTGTAATGCACCAGCAGCCTTGGAGATGGGAAACCTAGGGACAGGCTACAGCGATCCAATAATCCAGTACTCACCCACGACCTCCCGCACTTTCACGGGCTCGGGTAAGGTGGCGGGCGGACTGCGGCCGCCTGGGTTCACCGCCACCACGCGGATGAGCAGCAGGTCCCCGGTGGTCAGGTTCTTGATGACGTACCGGCACGACGCAGTAAGCTCCGCGTTGGCCACCACCCAGTCGGTTGCTAAGAGGTGAGTGGCAGAACCAGAGCGCACTTTGTTGAAAATTCATTCACTACTACACAATAAAACTATTAAACTTCAAATATTGTAACTTCATAGATGCACAAACATTTTTCAGAGATCCGTGTGTCATTTCTTAGAGGGGAAAGGACAAAAGACTACTTAGTTGCATATATTTATAATTTTACAGGATTCAGATTTTCCAAAGTTCTAACATTTAACCCTGTTTTTCCCCTCTACGAAGCTTCCCGCAAAATTCCTCATAGGGCCACTTCATTTGCAACAGATACATGCTGTTATAATGAAATTTAGAAGGCATTACGGGGTGTGCCTTTAGTGTGTTATGCGCTAATGTCAGTAGACATTCTGCAGTCGTGCTCGTCTGCAACTGACATTGGCAAGGGTCTGTGTTCTAAATCCAGGCTACAAACACACCGCCGTATCAGAAGCCTCCCTCCTAATAGGGACAGAAGTTAGATACAGTATAAATCTACCAATGGCACACTAGGGGCAGGAACATGGCTGAGCAGCTAATAAAAGTTAAATGAGGTCAATTTACCTTTTATCATGGATAAATAGAACTACAATGAGTGGGCGGAGAGTGTCACATAAAAACGAGGATACTAGCGGTTACCCAAGATTAACAGGGTGAATAAAAGTGGTAGGCTTTCAGTTCAACAATTTACATGGTCTCTAAACCAGTACATTTTCATTTCCAATAAAATGTGTATTTGTCTTTCTTTGTAAAAGATCCTTCCTTGGTGACCATGAAACAGTTTCAGGAAAGTAATCGTTCACAAAACATCACACACGCATAGTCATAGCTAGCATTTAGCATAGATAGCTGCTTTTATTTGGGGCTAAGCCATAAATATGCACGGTTCAATTTCTACTAGGCGGCTTCTAAGTTCTCTTCATCTCTTAAATCCCTTCTAAGTAATGTAAACTTACTTTGGTCTTTGCAATATTCCACAGTGTATCCATCAAGGCCGGAGTTCCCAATAGTCTCTGGTGGACGCCATTTGACTGTGACTGAAGTGTCATTGACATCATCCACAGTCAGGTTAAGAGGTTCACTTGTGGGCACTAAATAGTAAAAAAAATAGGTAAAATAATGTTATTGGGAGTAACTGTCAGGCGTAACAGTAACTGTGTAAGCGTACATTTTTTTCATTTGCAATTGTTGTCACGGTACCAGAAGATGAGTCGACAGAACAGCCTGGCCATGGACTTCATCTAAACAGTGCTTTACCTTCTGGGGGAGGAGGTGTTAAGGCTTTGGGCTTCTCAGCAGGGGAAGCGTCAGGGGGGGCAGCTGATGTTAAAATTGCATTAACAGAAGAATTAGCGAAGCAGCAGAACAGCGAGTCGTCATGGGGATCAATTCCAGTCCCTGGCCATCTCAACTCCACTCGACAAACCAAGTCAATCCATATCCATATCTACCATGTCCATGTAGTAGCACCCATGATGGAAACGGAAGCCCTTAAAATTCAAGCCTCCAGAGGGGCTCGGTATGTAAAGGCACTCGCCCAGGTAAAGACTGAGCCCCACCATCCAGAATTTTCAGATTTGACACCAATTCATTTGCTGACTGTGATCTGGAGGGCACAATGTGTCACGACTGGCTGAGTGACGCCCCGACTTGCATAGGTGACTGTTAGCAGAGCTTTTTAGGGGTATAAAGGGAGCTGGCCCACCGACATCATGATTGACTTGTTCGACTCTCTAGAACTGCTTGCCTCTGCAGCAGCTTGGTCCTCTTCTCACACTTAGCAAATTATTGAGTGACGTCTGCGGCCAACAGCCAATAAAAAATTCTGAAACCTGATCCGATGATCCGCTCAGAATCAGTAAACGGGCAAACTAGAAGAGGTCTGTTGCTGTCTGCTTGGTTCTGCTGCGCAAGCAATTTGAACAAAAATATGTGTACATAGTTATGTATTGTTCTCACAACATGGATCTTGTTTAAATAGCAGAATGTAAATAAAACAATTGCAGGGGTGTAATTACATGTAGGCTGTTCACATTATTTATTTTAGAGATATTTAGAATTATAAAATACATGTTAATTACTACCTAATTTAATTACCTTAGTTAATTACCATTTGAAAGATCAGGACCAAATCGAGCGGTAATACTACTGAACACTTACTTAGGGACTCCCCAACATTGTAGAATGTTGACTGATTTGCGTCAGTTCCATAAAGCCTACACGTTCGTTCTGAAAGGCGTGTATGGCGAAACGTTCCAAGTTACATAACGTAGGCTGCATAACGTGCAAATATCATAAATACAACCATTTTTAAAAATGAGTAATTTTGGTACTGCGCTAATTTCTCTAAACAAATACACGGTTCTAGAGACCCGTTCATCTGGGGAGCATTCACATCTTTTGATTTTTAAAATGTGTTTTATGTATTGCATTTGAAGGCGCAGTAAACCACTTGCATATACTAATCCAATTTAAGAATAACCGGATACTAGTTTGAGCTCAGACGAAAGGGATTTTTCCATTATTAGCGCGTGCATTTAGAGCAGTAGCAGCAAAATCTAAATAAATAAAAATGGCAGAAACAAAAAGCATCATTGATAGCCAGACTATTTCTCAGTTTAGTTATTTTCTTCATTACCAATATTTAGATTATATAACACGATGTATAATATATTATAAGAATATAATTCAGCCTAAACCTATATGATTGCAATAATAAATCGATTAAAAAAAAGTAATTTTCGGTATCCTTCTGAGCTTCCCTGGTATTAAGAGAAGCTTCTCGTCGTTGAATCGACACTCACTGCGCATTACATTACAGCAACTAACTGGAATAGTAAAATTAGAAAAAGGAATATTGTTCATGGGTTACTCTGGGCGATTCCCCCTGCGGAAATAAAGCAGAGAAGCCCCAGACAGGATACTTCTTAACGTGACGTTGTTAGACGCTGTGCGTTAATTGTATAATATGCCGAGATAGATTTAAATGTCAGAAGTTTTAGGCAAGCAAATGAACCATACATATTACCTTGATTTTGTCAGATTATTTAATGAACTAAAATACAAGTACAATTCCGTAACACAATCAAAATGTAAGAGAGCTGGGTTAGTTTTAATTTTCCAACAGGCTTTACCTTCTGGAGGAGGGGGTGTGGGAGCTTTGACTTCTTCTGCAGGAGGAGGAGCGGGAGCGGCAGCGGCCTCCTCGGCTGCCGGTGGAGCGGCCTCAGCGGCAGGGGCAGGGGCGGCCTCAGCCGGAGTTTCCGCCACTGGAGCGGGTTCAGCTGGAGCCGGCACGGGGGCGGGGGCCGGTTCGGGAACAGGGGCAGGGGCAGGGGCAGGGGCAGGCTCAGCCTTTTTCCCCTTTGGTGCCTTCTTGATAGGGGCAGGTTTTGCTGGCATGGTGTTGGTTTATTCCGGGGCTCTCCGTGCTTTGGAATAAATGTTTCAAGGGGGAGATGTCAACTTTATATAGCGTAGGGAGAGGCTGTACAGATGAGGGGGGGATGTCAACTTTATATAGGGTAGGGAGAAGTTGTACAGATGAGGGACTCCACCTCTTTATGTCAATCATATCACAGTTACTTAGCATCGTGATTATGAATAAAATCGGTAAAATCCTCTTTATTCCTTACTATTATGCTAAGAATGGAAGCATTGTTTTCCCATTCGTGGTAATTTAAAAGAATGAATAATAATCTAACGGCATCTTTTTCACGGAATATAATCCGACGACGCAAAACAAACCTGAAGCGACTAGGTTGATGTTGTGACACAAAATAATGCGAATTGTCGCCCCCCTCCGCCATTAGCTTCGAAGTGCGACAGTTGCACATGGTCGTCTCCCTGGATATTTTCCAAACAAAACTCTTAACTAACGTTTATGCAAAGGCCCATTTGAAGGCTTGGGATGGCTTATTTACTTATTTCATTTTAATTTATACATTGCTTTTCCAATGTTTATTTAAAAATATATATTTTTTAAATATCTGATTAGACTTTAATTGCTTGTAGTTGAAGTTTATTGTAGTTTTATTTTTAGTTTTTATTTTACTGTATATTGTATTCCGTTTGTGAAGCACTTTTGAAGTTGCTATATAAATGAAAACATAATTATAATATATTATATTATATATCGTGTTCAAGGATTGAATTATGGTCAATTTTATTTCCTTTTTCTCACCATCGTGTTGCTCACCCTTTAAATGTAGCTTAATGCTGGCAAAAACAAATGAACAATTCACTTCACTTCATGGCATGGCTTTATTCAGACAAATGAACAATGTCAGACGGATGAATTTGTAATCAAGAAAACATGCCTTTATGTACCCCCTTGTACAGGCCATCTCAATACTCAAGGCCAGAACTTTCTTCGTTTTATTTATTTTTAACCCCGACGATTGTTACCGCGAAATGTGTTAAATATGTACACTGTTTACAATGTCCTGTACAAAATAATTAAAAAAAAACTTTTACAAAGGACTGCTAGGGATTTCTTTTACTCTTTTAGGGGAGAGAAAAAAAAAATTAAATGTACAATTTTAAAACCTCACTCAACACAAACTTAGACCCCTTGAGAACCTTTGCAAACACACAAAGGTGACATGCATTAACAACATTGAGAATTCCATCAAATTTGCACGTCAGTCACATTATGTACCATCATCACTTTAAAAAATAATAAAAAATAAAAAAAATAAATAAAAAATTAAAAACAAGAGTAAGCTTTGCACGATTTTGTGACTATTCAGCAACCTGCTATGGCATTGGGGTGATAAAGCGGACCGTACCAGTATTTTTCATGTGTAGCTTTGTGACTATCAAAGCGCCAAATAGAACATTGAGTCTTCGGGGATTTCCATGGAAGGCTGTTGACATTTCGTAGCTCACATGATCAGTTTGCTGCACCTAGGCAACAAGCAGGATTTTAAACTTGCTGCAATTTAGGAGTTACCCCCCACCCCCAGCCCTGCTAGGGTTCATGCAATTAATAGATTCGGTTAAACTACCATTAACATTATAGGGATCCCAAAGGCATCAAAGCAAGAAAGATATTTTAACATGGGCGGAAGATTCCATGACAGTTCTGGCGAACAGTGGCAGACAATCATTGAACCACATCAACAAAACATACCCCAAGGTATGCCTGATGCCTCGCTTCTTACAAAGGACCAGAGTCTTTGGCTTGTACACCCAAATCCATTTCAACCAACTGTTAGTTGGGGTCAAACCACCATAACTTTTTGAGGGAGACCGAATGGAAGAATTCCACTCAAGTGCGCTGAATTAAGGCCACGGGGTCCATGACATTTTGGTGTGAAGCCAGCACGCATACAGCAAACACTACATTAAGGCTCGAGAAAAATCCACCGTTTCACCATCCTTTCTGAAAACGCAAATGCCACGCTAGCAATGCTAATCCAAGAGCTATACACCGAATCGTGTGTGTTGATCAATTTAGCCATTCTCAGAGAACGTATAGCCTTTTTTTTTTTTGGATTGGGCTGTTTTGAGAGGCCATTAAAAGTTGCTGTATAGTCACCTAACACAGGATAGCTGCTTTAGCAACGGCACGGCACGGCACCCACAGAGGAACACGCAGAACAATGAGCAGAATTTCACACTGGGAAGATGATGTGATTGAAACACGGTGCAAAATGGCTTTAAGTTCCTGCATGCCCAGAGAGGCAGAAGGTGAGTATAGAAAGAAAAAAAAAAAAGAAAAAAGATTTATATATATTTAGGTAGTATCCAGTATATTTATTTATTCCAAATTGGAATGGCAGCTGAGCAAAATTTTTACTACAGAGAGGGATGCAATGTTGACGTCTATGCTAGAGACTGTAGTTACTGAAGTAGCACCTTCGCTAAACTCGTGGTTTGCGTTAGCTCCGTTTTCCTTTTCCAAGCAAAAATTTAGGGAAATGGAAAAACCAATGGAAGCTGAAGGGCATTTGCGTTGCGAAAATGATAACACACTTAGGATCACTGCATTCTCTCATAATGGTGTTTTTCTTCCTTTATTCTAGCTATTTACACACTGATTGTTTAACAAGAAT
Organism: Hiodon alosoides; assembly: GCA_025775065.1. Taxonomy (NCBI): domain Eukaryota; kingdom Metazoa; phylum Chordata; class Actinopteri; order Hiodontiformes; family Hiodontidae; genus Hiodon; species Hiodon alosoides. The sequence goes on from JAOYSI010005065.1 coordinate 7,663, forward strand.
ATGGATGGTAGTTAGACTTAGACAGAAATGTGTATTTTCATATGTTAAATATGACATAGGCTAATCATTCAAAGGAAAAAGTTGACCGTGCAAGCATTTTCTTTGAAATAGGTACTCCTTTGTAAGCGTTGACTTTGTTATACTTGTTTCCCACCCCCTCCCATCTTACAAAGACCTGCATGCAGTTTAAGTTTACAACTTGAAAACGGTCCGACTTCACTGTGATAATGCGTCTAAAGTGGGAACTTACTGGTCCACGACTGCAAACATCCGAACCTGACAGCTTAAGTGCAGGGCAGGTTCGCTCGTGTGGGGCACCTGTCATTGTGATCTGTCTTGGAGCAGACATCTACACTGCCATGACTGAAAGACCTTCGGCTTCGCCAGATTCCACAACATCTCCCTCGGTCTGGGGATGGGGAGGGCCCTACCCACACACACTCAGATCTGATAGGGGGAGGCAGCCAACGAGCTCATGTTTTACAGGTAAGTGACATGATGCAAGTCCCCGCCTCCATTTAATTATACATTCCGGAGAATTTTTGTAACTTCCACAGAAAGAAATCCTTAGGGCCTGAGTGCAATCCTTTGTGTCCTAACTCTCGAGTTGGCAGTGATACAACCCGGTGAATTGCTTGTATAAGGGAATAGCACCATTAGAAACGGGACATCTGAGCACATCTGTACACTCCTGGCAGCAGCATACTCTTATAAATTACCGCAATGGGCACAAACCCTCAGGCAATTTCAGGGACAGCGAGCTGTCAATCCCACAGTTTTTTTGTTTTTCTGCCAGCTCAACATTAGCTTGGTTTTCTCATTATAGGAGTAGATCAGGTTGTAGACTTTCGGAAATAATCACAATGCCTACAAGGGGCATGGTTTGGTAGCACCAAAATCCTCAACAATGTTTAATGGCTAACAAACGTCACGTTCTAGTATTTAAAAGTACTATATATGAGTATGAGTAAGCTACAGCTTACACTGAATTTACATTCCCATTACCTTCAGCCACTATGCACAAATGTAGTCCCTGGTTTGGTAAAGCATAAAAAGATATCTGCACCTTAAAACTGTGATAACCATGAGTGTCTAACAGTGTTTACATTAAGCTGACTACATGTTGTTGATTCATTGTAAATGCAATCTATTGGTCAACTGTAATTATTATCTACTTTACATTAAAAGAAAATTTCTTTACATTAAAAGAAAAAAAAAACGTTTAAAAAAAGTAAGACCATTTACAATGAAATGAAATGAAAAAAATAAAAAGTAAAATAAAAATTCAAAATGCTAACAATTAATCACTGCTAGACTGTAACCATCTGAAGCCTTACAACGGACAGACTGCAAAAAGGGACAACTATATCATAAGGTAGTTTAGTCAAGGGAAATAACTGCACAATGCGCATTCGGGTATAGTAATTTGTAAAATGCATAATCTGTTTTTGTATGTACTGTTTATGGTTGGAATTATGAACAAGACAAATAATAATCTCCAGCGTATATAACTAAGCATTGGCTGGAGGGGAACTGGTATATTCTGCAATAATTCGATATCTAGATAAGGTACCAGTCTGTGATGGACAACGCAGAGACATCGAGATAAGCATGCAAAGGTAAATCACATAGGCCATCCTAACAGGATATTTGGGTGAACTGGTCTTTTCTCAAGACTTTTGCCATGTACTTGTCCTCAGATCTCTTAGTTGGTCCTAAATTAGTCCTACATCAACCATAAAATATAAAATAAGTTAAAGTGCACCCTGGCTAGAATCAAGTAAAACACTTACAATTTGAAAAGCAATGGTTTACTTTGTTAAAATTTTTTCTGGAGGCCGCTGAAGACAAGGCGGGCTTCTTTTATGCTAGACCTGAAGTTCCATGTTAAACAATGCATTTCTATTTATATTAAAGAAAATTAAACCTCAAAAAATCCTACAGTAAGTGGATATATTAAGGCTTTTTTAAGCACCAGGTTTAAATATATACGCTACTTAAAAATTGCATATGCTTGAGGCTAGGACTTATGCTTAGGTCAAAGAGCTCCATAGGATGAGAATTTGCTATTCCATTATCTAACCTCTGTGTGATCGTAGAAGGATCTATTTGGAAAAAAAGGTACACATAATACAGATAAGATAAAGACAAAAACTGGTCTTATTTAAAAAAAAAAAAAATTTTAAAGATCTGCCTAGACTTTCAAGTCTGGTTACATTTTCTAGGTGTTCGAATGATAATGAATTACATTCAAGTTTGGACACCAAAGATTATATGAAATCATCTGCCTTGGGCATTTCTGTGGGCATTTGTCTTTGTCCACAAGCTATGAGGACCAATGATGTGAATGGTTACTGCATGCACCTCTTTCAGTAGTTTGGTAGGCAGCAGTGGAACAGTAATGTTTCCCGACTGGAGAAGTATGCTCTGCTCAATTATTTATAACTTCTAACTTCTAGTTCTCTGAGAAAATGAAACCAAAAATTCCTGTTTTTCATATGTTACAATAAACTCCATGCAGCTGTAGAGTAAATAAAAACTCAGGACCGTACAAATAGTAAAATTCTGTTCTTATACGTGATTTGTTTCCTAACACTATAGTTGAGTTCTAGTAGATAAAGGTTCAAGACTCTCAGAGGATTCCTTTTCTTGTCTTTTTCTCAACAATCCACACAGACAGAAACTTCATCGAAAAATGTAGCAATCAAAAATAGTCAGTCTTGATTAGCCATATGGCATTCAAAGTGTAGACTGGAGATTGGGGTCCACCACTGTTTCCCGGTCAGGAGACTCAATGTAATTGGCTGACTCCTGCAGTTTCAACAGCATGGCCATCTGTAGTGGACAAACATACAAAATGACAAACATTTCGCAGAAGTATAATTCAGTTCAGTGGCTTTTTTACATATTCAAAGCAGTGAACAGCCATCTCCATGTAGTAATGCACCTTATTATCAAGGGTAATCAAGTTTTTATTTTGGCACAAATTACAAGAAAAACAAGAACCATGCTGTGAAGAATGCCACGAAGACAGAATAGTCTTCTTTCATTGTCCGTTAGTTTACAGGACAATGAAAAAGTAACTCACCAGTGGGTCAGACTCTAGAGAGCTTGGTGGGGTCTCCTTGCTGGTTCTCTCCTCGCTGGGCTGCCCTGAGCTATCGGCACACATGCTGGGGGGTGGGAGATGAAACAGCTTGGCTTGGTCCTGCTGGGCAGAGGGCCACGGCAGGGTTCCCCTCACCCATTCCACAGGGTCCTCCCACACGGCCTTCTGACCATGGACCTGCAGAGCAAAACCAGCGACAGTGCCGTGAGCCACCTCGCCAAGCAAGTATTCTAACAGAACATGCGGCGACGAACCACACGCAGCAGGACCATACCAGTAACCTCAAACGGGACCTTCACTACGCACGGTTTCTGCATTGATGTATTCACTCTTTATCTAGGATTTAGAAGTCACCTTAATGCCATCCTTGGCACCCTCCTGTAAGTAGGGGATGATGGAGTGGTTCCACAGGTCAATAAACCAGGCACGAAACTCCTCCACAGTGACTGGGCAGGACAAGAAGAAGCAGGGTCCTACAGACACAGGCACAGAACTACAGTCACTACTGGCACTGATAACCGTTGGGCTCTCTCCAAACATCTTCTGCCATCCCGAAGACAAATAAAAATACATTTAGTAAAGTCAAAAGCTCAGTGATAACTACAAGCAATCTGAAAGCAAGAGCAAGTAACTGGAAGTTCAATGACAACTTCCAGTTGTTTACAAGAGATCACTTCTGAAACTGAATCCCTTCATCGTCTTTATCTTTTTTGCATAAATTAAAAAAAAAAATCATACTGCAAGTTCCAGACCTCCTCCAAGGGTGCGCTCGCCATACGACTTCCACAGTCTGGGATTGTAAGCTTACCGATAAGGAAGTCAGAGGTGCTGTGCTTCTCCAGGAAGGTGTGCAGGTGGTACCAGAGCTTGGGTACCCAGTCCAGCACCCTCAGAAGCTCTTCACAGCCCACACTGCTCTCGTTCTCCGACTCCATCAGCTTCCTGTGCAGATAGCGCACCAGGAACCCATTGGCTGGCTCCACATTGTTGGAGAAGGTCACCATCCTTGGTTTGGGGGGATACCACAGGACCACAAATTGTTTTACATTTTTAAGGTTTTCTCTTAAATCACATTTGAAAACCAGGGGAAATAGGAAACCCAGCTTCTTTATTCAAAATAACCAAATATTCAAATTGTGATATCGTTGGACTTGTACCTGAAGCTGAGGTGCAGGCCATGGTTGGGAGTCATCTTCACAGGTTGGTTAGTAGTTCCAATGATATATGGGCTAAAAGTAAGAGCAGACACCATGAATCCAATCAAAGAACTAATGAAAGTAACCATTTCAATGTTTCAAAGCTGGGCGCAATCTACCAAACACTATTGAGGACTCATAATCTTGTTGAAATGTTTAGTCAAACCCAGCTCACCTTTTATGGTATTTGCATGTCAGAGCACCATTGACCAGCTCACTGATTGACGCTGCATCACTGAGATCATCCAGGATAACAACCAATGGAATGTCTCCTACGCTGGTCTCCCGATCAATTTGATTAGCCAGATTGGACAGGTACAGCTGAAGATCCTGGGTAGAAAAATACAAATATTCATTGAAGATGTTTCATAAAAACTTTACTCATTACCTTACTAAAAGAACGATTCCGTTAAATGAGGAATGATGGATCCAAATATATAAGGCTTCTGACCACTTCAAATCAGATTGTTTTCTTGTCAACAAAACAACATGATCCGTATTAGCTTGCAATAGATTATTCCCCCTACACCACCCAAAAAACGTTTCTCCAGTCTGGACTAGCTGGGACAGAAGCTTGAAAGCAAGCCCTCACCTTGCAGGACTGGCGATGCATGTTGTAAGTTACCACTATGCCCTCGGTGACCTCCCGACCACTGCGGTCCACCAGGTACTCCGCCAGGCGGGAGGTGAGGTAGGTCTTGCCCGTGCCGCTGGGACCAGACAAGATGAGGCGGCGGTGCTTGAGCAGGAGACTGATGTAGTGTTGCATCATGGGTTTGGGGATCAGCGTCTCAAACACAAGGCTGTCCACGCACTTCTCCTTCAAGCCTGGACGCAGAAAGTGAAAGCCACCGACACAGGTTTATCCCATGCTCTTTATATATTTGAGAGAGAAATATCGATACATACAGGATCAACACACTGCGAGGGGAGGAAATCACTGTACTACACCTAGAGCTCATAAATTACGCACACTACTCCAATCATAACCTGTTAATGAGGAAAATAAGCCTGAGTCTTGACAACTCATAACGTCAAAGCTTATCGGGACTAATGTTGGGAACCACCCGGTCATTAGGCCAGAGCTAAGCAGGGCCAATAACCAGCTGACTGCATAAAGCTGAACCATAATACTCCCTTTATCGTCACTCAGAAGAGGATCAAACCCAACACCTTCTGGGTAGAAACTCCTAATAGCAACTGGTAATGCGCTGCTGTCTCACAAAACTCCAAGCAGTATGCACAGTGTGCGTGTTACGAAGACCATGTGGCCTTGTAGTTATTTGTTGCATGTTGATGCATCATATCGAATGTCCCTCATAAATAAATTTGAGTCCATATGGCTAAGTCTCAAAATAGATCCAGAATAAGGTTCGGAATCTGGGTAAATCTAGAACAGGGTGACATTTCATCCCTCTGCGTTGGGTGCTTACTGGCTGGCCCTGACCAGCTGACACTTAAGGTATATTGTATTTCTCAGACTGCCTTCTGTCCCGTCCCCGCCCCCCCGGCACTCATAACTCGACTCTCAGATCTCTGTCTCACCTTGAGGGCTTCAGACAGATCTGAGAGCACAAAATCGGCAATCTATTTCTTCAAGACCCTTCCCCCGCACTGAACTTAAGAGCCTTGGCCAGTCTACACACAGCTGGTAGGAAGAGCGACGGCGGTGAGACCACACTAAGTCAGACGGTGGCCTGCAGCTCACTGTGAGGCAATGTACCACGGGTTGATTCTGAAACAGGATGTGAATATGGGGGGGTTGGAATGTTTCCTTTCCTGAATTGTAAGCTCAATCGCATATTCTGAAGCATCTCTCTGTGTCAGATTACAGCTCTCCTGCTGAGAAAGCAGAGGCGGATAGGGGCCGACGAAACGGGAGGAGACGCATCCAAAGGCAAAACACGCGGGAAAAGGCCCACGGATGGAATGGAGTGAAAACGGTTAACAATCAGGAACGAGAAAGCCAAAGGCCATAACGGGGGGGTTTCAAAATTTCCCGAAAACGATATGCATATTGAAACATCGCCCCATACACTTCATGGAGGGAGGGTAGTAATTTAAGGATTAGGAGCTGAGGAAAACCCAGACAAAACACATCCGAACCCAAACCCACTGACCTTTCAGGGCCACAGAGATGCAGCTGGGGCCTTTGCCCACGCAGCGCGAGGGCGTGGCTTCAGGGGCCTCGGCGCCGAGCACCCTCCGACTCTGGCTCAGCTGGTAACTGTAAACGGAGTCTGTGGACAGGCCCAGGCTGGAGGTAGGGTCCACCTTGGTGATGTAATCCTTGGTGACGTAAGGGAAGAGCATGTGATCGCCGCTGTCCGGGTGGGATGGCAGGGGTGTGGCGACTCGCAGACGACGTCGGGGTGACCACTCACCTTGAAAGCCTGGATGACAGCTGTATCAAGCACGGACCAGTCCATTTTCCCGTTCACCTTCACCAGTCCGATAAAGAAATCCTGCTGCTTTACTTCCTGAAGGCAAGGGAACTGCACATCAATGGCTTGCTGTGTGGAAATGAACTGAGCGCTGCACACAGTCACATTATGTTTTATGCCTAAGGCTTAAACAAATAAGCAGCACAGTCCCGAAATTTATCAAACTCGCTTTCCCGCGATCGCTGTGTCTACAATGTATCTGAGAGAGAAAGGCCCGCTCACGTCTTTGAAGATCCGTTGGTCCGTCACGCGGACCACCGCGCGCAGGCGCACGTCGTCCTTCTGGGGGGGCAGGCTCGCCATGTCTGCAGCCGAGATGCCTACCAGGCCATGAAAAGAGGGAACGTGTGAGAGCCGGGGCGGAGGGGAAATCACCAGATGAGCCGCAGGTAGCAGCGAGACCAGGGTAACGCCCTGAAAATCAGACTTGGGGCTTGCAGCATGACAGCTCACATGTCTAATACTGAGGACTCCTATGCGTTACCAATGTCAGGAAAATAACATTCAAAAATGAGGAGAAGAGTTAATTATGTCTGCTAAAAAAAGAGTGCCTTTTTTTTTGTAAATCATTTTTAAACATAAGATTAATGCTCATTATGTAAAGTTCCACCGGATAAGGCACAAATGTTTAAAAGCGTTTCTCGTTCGAGAAAAAGTGCAGTAATTGCATGGCCATTTGTGGCTGAATTTAGAAATGGTAATAAAGATTACAATGTTATCAAAATAATTGATTGGCAATTCCCATGCTAATCTGTGGGCTGCAACTTAAAGTTACTGACTGCTACTAATAGTCAACTGAATAATTTATGGAGAAGTTTTTTGTTTTTTTTTGTTTTTGAAAGGGAGTCACCCACTCCTTACCGGCGTCCTGGTCCTCGCAGCGGCTCAGGCTGAAAGACCTGGTGTGGGACACTGATATGGATTGGCGTGGTGAAGAGCCTAGAAGCAAGGTCAGTCCTGATGGCTGGGAGGTGGAGGTGGAAGGACCGAAGGTGGGGGCCCCTGTCTTCAGCTGGTCATTCTCAGCTTTCAGATTCTCCACGGTCATCTGTTGGAAACCAGATGTTTGGACACAGGAGCGACTCAGAGCGGCTTAGAGTAATGCAAAAAATTTCACTAAGCTCATTTCTGTACGCAAGCAATATAGTAGGACTAAAAAAAGGCAAAAACAAACAAAAAACAAATTGGCTTACATAGGCCAGATCATCCTGAGCGAATCCAGGGGCCACAAACCTGCATATTGTCCATGGCCTCCTGCAGCTGCTCCAGCTGATGGGCGGAGCTCAGGGCCTCCAGGCGGATGTCCGTTAGCTTCCTTTCCTTCTCCCACAGTTCTGAACGCAGGTCTGACACAACCTTCTCATCGTTCTCAGCCTCCTCGCCGCCCTCCAAGATTCTGCAGAGCAGTCAAAGAGCCTTGGTCAGAAGTGCGATCGTTGGCCCCAGGCACTTTTGGCCCGACCGGGCTACGGGGCACTTACACCGACGATGAAGTGGAGGTGGATGACTTGAGGGACAAAGTAGTGTTTTCTCCACTCTCGTGAGATATCTTGGGGGAAGAGGGAGCAGAGGAGTCGGGGGTGGCGATCTCCTCAATGTCTGAATATGAGGTGGCGGATTTGGGGCCTTTCTTGATGCTGAAGGCTTTGTTGAAGGAGCTCCTTAGCTAGATGGGTAGAGAAGTTATAGACGGAATCAGGTGTTAAACCAAATTTGGGACTTCTCAAATGAAGATCAAGGATGTACTCTGAGATATTTTTAATGCCCCCACTCTGACACTATTATACCTTCATTTGCCACTTAGTAATATGATACAGTAGATGAAACAAACATGGTACACAATGGCATATTATTCTACAGTTGTTTGTGATATCTTTTACTCAGTTAAATTGCTTTAAAACATGCATTAAAACTTGTTAAATACGATGAGTAGCTGCAGTCCTGCCAAATAATACAAACGATATCATCTTTTTTAAAGATTAAAAAAAAAAAACCACCCAGCTCCTACCCAGCTCTTCTTCTTCTTCTTCTTGGCGTCGGCATCCTTGCAGCTGCCCACGCTGGAGTGACTGGTGACACTGGTGAGGCTGGAGATGCTCTCGGAGGAGTTCTGCCGCTTGATCCTCAGCTCTGCGGAGACGGAGGGGAAGGGGCAGTCAGTGCCACCGCCTGCCATTCAACTGAACGCGGAACCACCGGGACCGCGCACCGCCTCAGCCAGTCAAACGCTGAAACGCACGGGATCGATCCCCATGGGGTTTTTTTTGGGAGGGGGGATGCTCACCTTTAGGCGTGATATCAGGGTTGTTGAGGGCACCCTGAATGACTGCCTGGGCCTCTGTGTTCTTGGACTTCAGAATATCGATTGTCTCACGCAGGTCCAGCAGCTCTGAGTCCTGAAAAGGAACCCCAGTTTAGCATCCCGCAATAACGAGAGAGCGAGAGAGCAGCTGCTACCTCCTTAGCCAATTAATATGGTTGAGTTTAACAGACGACTTTACAGTGTAGCAGATAAAACACACAGACGCTCGGGGAAAATGATAAAATCTTTACTGCGCGGATTTCACAGTACATAAACTGGCCACCGAAAAGCACAACCTGGATATAAAATTTAGGTTTCTAAACTAGGACCATGGTCAGATTTTCCACAGAATTCTACAGGGGCTCTCGTTGTCAATTTTTCCCCAAGGCTTGATACGATCTGCATATGGCCTTCTTTAGAGCCAGTGTTACTAACAGACATACAGCAACCGTTCTGTACCTTGCAAGCTTTCTGCTCCTGAACATTGGTGATTGGATGTGGGGGGGGGGGGGTTGCTGGATTTTATCACACTTTCTGACAGTAAGATTAGTGTTGGCGTCATTCATTTCGTGGATCTCATAATCACTATATGTAATTTTGAATGGCTGAATAGAAGCTCCGCCTTGCGAATGATGGGTGTGACTGCCAAGATCAGAAATGATATAGGGATAATATTGTCATTTAACTGCTATGTCAATAATGAAATGCCTGGGACCATAAGTGTTTTATATTTTATATATTCGGATTTTGGAATATTTACATATACATAATGAGATATCTTGGGGATGGGACCCAAATCTAAACACAAAATCCATTTCATATACACATAGCCAGAAGGTAATTTATACACTATTTTAAATTTTGAATTAAGAATCCGTACTTACGAACGAACTGCCGTAAAGCATATTAAATAAAGTTAAAGACAAGCGGTTCATGGTAACGAACGCAGGAACTATTTTGCTACGCTCATGAAAACATTTTGCGGCGTCGGTGGTTCGTTGGCTCGAGCGTACCCACTCCAGTCCGTTGCAGTTAGCGTTGCGTTCCGTAACATTGCATTTGGTTTTAGTCATTTCCTCTTTAGAAGTGTTTCTTCAGTGTTTTACATGCATAGAAAAGTCAAATATATGACCAAGTGATGCTAAATACGAACCGTACGTACGTGATCCGACTTACAAACAAATTCGACTTAAAGGCGGTCTCAGGAACGGAACTTGTTCGTAACCCGGGGACTGCCACAAAGCAGAGAATAAGCAAAAAACACAGTAAATAATGCTTAGGTCTGGCGTTGACGATGGTTGGTAACAAACTGACCCAAACGGAGCGTCAGAGCATCACATGGACAAGTGAAGTCAGGTCTGGCATGACGATGGTTGGTAACAAACTGACCTGAGCGTCAGAGCGTCACATGGCCAAGTGAAGTCAGGTCTGGCGTTGACGATGGTTTGCAACAAACTGACCGAAACGGATCATCAGATGGCCAAGTGAAGTCAGGTCTGGAATTTCCTGCTTGTGTTATGTCAGCGCCCAAAATGTTTCGGGCTTTGGAGCATTTCGAATTTCGGAGTTACGGATATGGGATGCTCAACCTGTATATTATTTATCATATTTTTTCCCCCCAATTTGGAATTGCAAATTATGTACACCCTTTTGGTTTATTGGCAAGAACCCCAGCAACCACATAGGGCAAGGAACTTTCCACACACCAGTTTTCCAATCCTTCGCATTTAACACCGGGCCGGAGGGCACCTACAGACGGATCAGCACAGAACGTAGGCTTGGCATTTCTCCCTTACACCACGGCTAAGCTGCACGGGAGCCGTGAAAGGCTGAAAGGCTGCGGCTCAGCAATGGCGTTCGCCGCTGCTCGGGATTTCCTGGCAACGGTCGGCAAATGATATAATCCAAATTTAAACCCATAAATCTGAACCGTAGATCTCAGCCAGAAATCTCAGTGATTTCACTGATGCACTGGGTCCCTTTTTTTTCTAGACTCATAATTGTGCTCTATTTAAGATTACGGGGTTAATTAGTTCATTATGGAGACTCTTGGGGAGGGGAAAGAGGCAGACCTACCTTCTGTTCCGCGCTGACGGAGAGGGTCTGCAGACGTGACGTCATGAGAGCGAGGCTCTGCTCAAACGCAGCCACCAGGTTCGCCTGTAGACAAACGGAACAGAGGATTGTTTGCAGGAAATTATCCACCGAAATGCAAAGTAGCTGTATTTCCTGTCTCTGCTCAGAAAGGTGGTAGGGTTGACGGACTGGTGAGAGGTATAATGGATTAGCCCATGCTAATAATAAAAAATAAAAAAAACAGCTGGAGGTGGATGGGAGGCAGTGGTGGTGACGAGGCTGAAGGGAAAAAGCACGGTATAATTTTGGCATCAGAGCTCAGACCTTTCAATCCACCATGAATAATGATATTTCTCTGACATTTGTCCAAAGCCTAATCCAACTGCAATAACTTTGAAGTGTAAACTAAGTAAGTGCTGGCAATTAAAATATGTGCAGGCCCAATAAGCAAGTAAACATGATTGTAGAGGAAATAGCCTGTCCCCTTAGCTGCTGAAGGCCAGCTGGAAGCTGATACTTGGGAGGGGGGGAGGGGAGACAAGATCGACGCCATCTGGTGGCGAAGCCCGGCAGCCACGAACGAAGAAAACCATGGAACAGAAGTCAGGCCCCCTCTGTCTGCATCGGGGTTGGCCACTTGCGGGAGGGCGGAGTCATGCGACAACAATGAGGATGTCGGTGGAAGTGACAGTCCTACAAACCTGGCCAAGCTGCTACACCCAACATCCGATAGAGTGGGGTTAGCGGCCGGCAGGCAGGCAGGGAGGCAGCAGCGTGTCCGGCAGTATTGGGGGGGGGGGAGGGGGGATAGAGGGACAGCGGCGTTAGGGTTGGGCTCATACTCACAACATCGCCAACATCCCATCCCATACATGTCAAATTGCCCAATTTACAACATAAAAAAAAAACATTTCAATTATACCGTAACGCTCCAACTTGCACTGTCTGATGGATACGTTTAATTGTATGAAAATGTTGTTCCAGCTGTAACCAGTTCACAGAGGTCTGCCTTTACTCAACTCAAATTTCACATAACTCACTGTACAGTAAAATTTGCATGCAGACGAGCAGGGTCCTCAGTAAAACACACAGACACAAAAAGTGCTCCTGGAATATCCCTTCAATTGCATTTTTTGTACTTCTTAAAAACGAAAAGATGCTCTAGTAGGCAGAGTACGTCGAGAGATCTTTCGAATACGTGCAACCGGAATGCACCACTTCTTTAGAGGCAGAAAAAACTCAAAGGCAGAGGCCACACTAACATGCATGCAAGCCAATTCTTAATCAAAATGATCAAGAATAGCAGTACTTAGAAGCTGGAACAAGGTTGCAGATGTTCTGTGCAAGTTCCACTGTGCAATGTTAGAGGTTAAATGAAAAGCAACCAAGTCAGTGTCATTTGACCTTGTACATCTTCATCAATTCAGGCCCCCACTGACTGGCTCATTTATTTACAATATAGGTGCAAAACGCCTTTCAGCTTGACATCTGTCATATGTTGTATTGCTCTTGACAACATTCTAACTCTGCCAGATCTCTAAAATGTCCACCTGTGGAGTTTCTCTGCCCCACCCCACGGGCACTGTGGCACACAAGCAGTGATATCAAAACAGTGCACACGTGGAGTCCGGAGAAGGAGATCCGTCTGTGGGGGATGGGGTGGGGGGTGGGGGGCAGGGTCGACCGTGAGTGTGGGGAGGGGTACGCCAGCATCACTGCCCCCTGGTGTACTACCCCACCCCCCACCCGGCGACGGGATCGCCGCATTGTTAACGGTGGTGAAAGTGATATGCGTTATGGATGTGCGGTGGGATCAGGGGGTCCTCCCAGGATGCGGCATGGGATCAGGGGTGGAGGCATGGCAGTTGCTGACACCGATCTCATGTTCCAGCATTTCGCAGCGATCTCGCCATCCTAAGAATCTGAGAGAGCTTCTTTATTTATTTTTTTCGTGCTCGACTCAAGCCTCAGCGCCGTTAACACCTTCCAATGCATCGATGCGCTTTGTAAAAAAAAAAAACTAAAACACAGCTCTCCTACCTACTCCTTATCAAAGCAGAGCATTTCCCAGATAACAGTTTGGTCTTCTAGGCGCGAGAGTGTAAAACCAACTACCCTTCTGATACGAATTAGTTAGTTAGCAGTTAGTTCTTGGAAGGGAATAAAACTAAATTAGAGGAAAACACATCTGGCTCGATGGCTGCGCTCTCTTAAACGGCACTTCTCTGCAACGTGGCGCTTTTCTGCACTGGCGGGTGTTAGCAGAGATTTTTGTCAGAATGATTGCCGCTCACATAAGGCCCGCCCCTGCTCTCTCTACGGGACGGGTACGACGCGACGGCGCTCTCAACACCCTCCCCGCAGGCTCCCGCCCGGCTGAAACATAACGCTCGACGTGGCAGCAACGTAAGCAGCGTCATGCGATGTGCATTATGGGAATGGACTCACCTTTCTCAGAACCCACCTTTTCACCTCCGAGAACCCAGGCGCCTGCCTCACTGCTATTGAAATCGCCATAGAGTTTTCTATACGCCCATTTCCATTACGTTACTCAACACACTGTATTTATACTGTTTGCCCATACTTGCTGTACGAACCACATTAATTGCAGCCCTATGAGCAGCTGAGGATAAAGGTGTCGGATAACAAATCAACGTGAGTTTTGTAAGGTGTCCGCGTGCCGTGTAGCGAGCAACAAGTCCACAGTTTTTTTTTCATTATTTTTCCTGGTTCGTAAATATCATTTGGGATATCAGGTGAAGCCAATTTACCTGCTTCCATCTGACCGCACCTTATAAATCCTTCCTTCGCTTTTACTGCTCCTCGGGCAAGGTTGCTATAATGCCAGATGAACGTTGTTTCTAACTGTATGTTGTGGCAGACCCAACTCTACAGCTGTGATCACATATCCCAATATTCGCACACTAATCACCCACTAATTGAGGGACACACAAAACCAAGCACTAAAAATATATGGACGCTCGTTAGCGCTCGTTAGAGGCTGCTCGCCGTCGTGGATGCACGGCTCCAGTTTAAAAGCCTTAGAGTGGAGGTGCGATTGGGATTACCAGCGTTCACAGCGTGGGTGGGTTTAGAATTAGGGTGAGGAGCCTTTAAGCCCCGACTCCGTGGGTTTCTTTGGGAGAACCTCCGGCAGGAAAAGCACTAGAAACAGGGAACCACAGAATACATACGTTGGCCGATAGTTGGGTAGTCAGGTTGGCCACCTTCTCTTGGGACGACTCCAGCTCCCGACGTAGCTTTCGGATTTGCTGCACGGGGAGGGGGGGGGAGAAGGAAATAAAACGTTCAGTCAGGCAGGGAGAGTCCGTCAGGAAGCTGAGCTCCGCGAAACGCGGGATGAAGCCCTTTTGATTGACACACTACCTGCTTCAGTCGTAATATTGAATATTCACACAACGAGAAACACGTTATGGTTTGAGCCAACAGCGACGTGCAGGACGAGAAACTTGTACCGCCGCATGAGATAATGGAAGGAGGATCTAAGCAGCGGTGACGGGTGACAATGAAATGGATGCCCCCCTCCCCCCCTGCCGTTTGGGCACAAGCGATGGGACACGAGTTAGGAGATGGCGAGTGAGGTCAGATGGGGTAGAGAGGAGACAGAGAACAGACTTACCTCTCCCTGCATCCTCTCTTCAGCCTGAGGAAGCATTTAGGAACAGAGAAACAGAGAGAGAATAAGAAAATCTGGGTGGGAGGGGTTGGGGAGAACTACGACCGTCGCAGACAGGGCGCAGGTGCCACCGAATACATCAGAGGCGTGGAACAAAAACGGGGAAGGAATGTTAAAAGCTTGCAGGATTCAGAGTTTCACTCTACGCCGTCTGTGTGTCTGTGTGTACGTGTGAGAGGGAGAAAGCGAGAATGTGCTGGATCTTCATTAGCATTGTTCCGCGTTACAAATGCCGCCATCCAATTGACCTGAAAATGAGCAACGCGCCCATTTTCCTTCAGCCAGCGAACGGGTTCCCACAGTAAATCTGAGCCCTGGTGGTCATTATCCTCGCTGTACCACCGGGTGCATTAATCCACTGAAGCGCAGACCAGGACGCTTCAGTCCACACAACCATCTGCCCGGTAAAGAACCGCAAAGCCCTGCACTATCTGGATGCGGCTGCCAATTGCACAGGGTGATGTGAGTGGAGGGGCCAGGCAGTGGAACCTTGTGGGCTGAAGTCTGCTTGGGTCTGCAGGTTTCACTCACCGATGAATAGTTTGATGAAGCGCTGGAGGCAAGGGAGAGTACAGAGCCGTGGACTGCAGAGTGGATGGAGAAAAAAAAAAAAAAACATTTATTTAAAGGGATTTTAGGGATAGGCAAGCGTGGACAGTGAATTTAATTGTAATTGCATAGTAGCCCCTGTACCATAGCAAATATGTGACTTGCTTGATTAACTAAAGCTTTAAGACTTTCTGATATTTTATTATATATTATATATATATTGTTATATAATTAGCATGTCCATTAATAATGTCGAGATAATCCAGATGCAAACCCACTCAGAGTTGCGAAGGTTTTTACATGATTACATACAACCGTCGCGCAGCGCATGCACAAGGACGTGGATAAAGTTACTGCACTGTGGACCCCGAGGACGGGGAGAGGGAGAGAGAGAGAGATGGCTAACCATCATCCCCGGGCTCGCGGAAGGAGCCGGATCGGATCATGCTCTTGGGCCGCTCGGCCAGCGAGAGGCTGCTGCCCAGCATCGATGCTTCGTAGAGCTCCAAAGCGGCTTCGTGGGTCGGGATGCTGTTGGAGCGGGTCATCCGGGGCACGCCACCGCTGGGGGTGGGCGCAACTGCGGGGGATAAGAGGGATTTACGGGACAGACAAGGGCAGCCTGGAGTACGCACATCTTCAGTCATTTCAGTCATTTTGATGTGCTGATGTGGCTTATTGCTTACAGATACTGCGGGGAATTTTTTTTAAACGATAGAAAAAAGATCAAGAAAGTATTTTTCACTGATATAACATGATTTTTTTATGTCCATAATAACCTTTTGGCACTGCCACAGGACATTTTGCCTAATAATACAGCAACATAAACTGTAAATTTCTTAACTTAACAAAGGTAAACTTTTACTCGCCTTGTTCTTTATTACCTGATTGTAAGCAGTTGAGTCGCTCTGCAAGAGCATCGGATGTAATGTAATGTAATGTAATGTAATGTCCAATCTGAGCCAGAAGAGGGCACAGCGTGTGGGACACTCACCCACGTTGGTTAGAGGGGCCTTGCCAGAAGATGCAAGGGGGGCGGAGGTTGGAGAGGGAAGCTGTGGGGGAGACTCTGACTCCGTCAGGCTCACGATGGTGTGCGAGTGGCGCCTCTCCTTGGCCTCATCCTCCGATTGACCAGACCCATAACGGCTGGAGGGGGGAGACAGACAGCGCATTACCTCGGCATCTGGAGAAAGTCAACCCTAACTTTATGAAGCAGTGGAATGCGTTGTAAAAATGTTACCTTAATCCTTTCTTGGGCAGGGTGTTCCTATCCCTTTGAGAGCTGGGGGAAAAAAAAGAAGAAGAGATAAGTCCCACTTGAACTTGGCCAACAGATGGCGCTAGCAGCACTCCAGGGTTATGGGCATCAGGCAGCCTAATAAAGGCAGAGCGAGCAATGCAGACAAACCAGCCTCGACCCAGATACTGAAATTGTTGTCCTAGCTGGGCATCAGGTGTTCTAGTGTTTTAGACAATCAACTTGTGACCAGTAGGTTGCAGGTTAAAGTCCTAGACAGACAGTCCTGCTTTGGGGTCCCTGATAGCACTCCCAAGCTGGTGATCTACGGTGACGCGCGTCTGTTCGTTCTGCAGACCCACCTCTCAGGAAGCGTGAGCGAGGCCCTGTTGCCGGCGCTCCAGACCCCTATGGCCCTGGTCTCCTCCTCCTGGGGCACCGCGGCACTGGCTGGCACGCTCATGTGGAGGGGCAGGGACTCCATACTGCGGTGCAAGCCGGACAGCTTGGGGTAGAGCAGGGGAGAGGTGCTGAGGCTGAGCGGCTGTCCCGGGAAGCAGCTGGGGGAGTCGATGTGGAGAACGGGCGCGGGGCTGGGCGTCAGGCGGGGCGGGACCCCGGAGCACGCCAGGTCGTGGAGCTTGGAGTAGGGCGGCACTTTGGGCGGGAGGTCCTTAATGCCCATGCACGAGTCCAGGCTGTTGGAGTTGACCTTGTCCAAGTGGGCCAGGCTGGGAGGCCGTCCCAGCGACTTGCTGCTCAGCATTCTGCGCACGCCAGACGAGAACGCCGAAGGTCAAAGTTTAGGTCACGACTGGGAAGAGCCTCGGAAGGAACTCAGAAACATGGATCAGGAGAACACATCCAAATGACATATCAGTCACTAAACAGTGGTAAATGACTAAATGTTTTGACTTTACTATTGTCGAGGGGGGCGTGTCTAAGATGTAATACAAAGGAACCAAATGAAAAGGAACCAGATTTGCCTCCCAAGTGGATCTGTCAGTAAAAGGCCGGACACACAAGCGCAGACTGATCCCCACGAGTTGGAGTTAACCGGTTCATGACCGGGAGAGCACAGCAGCGGAGTGTAATTAGCAGGGCAGGGTTGGATAAACCTGCAGGCTTGCAGTGCCCCTGAGAGGGACGTACCGCTCCTCTGTGGCAGAATAACTAGTGTGGCTGAGTGGCATAAAGTACTGCCTCGTAACAATGTTCTGTTTATTGGTGTAGGTTAACTGACAATGGGATTGGGTCTACAAACTTTAGGGTCAGAGCCAATTGGCTGAATAACCGCAGCACCGCAGAGTGGAGATAATTTAACCAATCTGAATTGGGGAAAAAAAAAAAAAAATGGGAAACATGCCTGAAAAAGTGTTTTCTCAATGGCCGATTTTGCACTGTAGACGAGACGGACTTAACTGGGTGTTGATATCCACTCCAGCATACTGAATCAACACTCACCAGCTCTTTGGAACATTGTTCAAAAGTTAGATCGTCTGGCACTTAAGTGCATCTTTGGCCCATATCGAAGGGAGAGCCAGGATCTTATTTTACTGTCCCACTTTCAAGCCCGAACCTCGGATTTCATGTGCAACGCTATAAAGCTAAAGTACCGTAAAAATCAGTAACTGGAACAAAGCAGCTCCCTTGAGGGTCATAGTTTTTGGCAATGGCTTTTACGCCGAGCTGCGAGTGCCCTAGATTTTCTGAAAGCATCTGTATTTTCCTTACGAAGCCTTTTTGACTTGTGTGACCGGGAGCACTGCCGTTCACAGCCAGCGTGATGAATAAGAGCCGTCACAAACGCTGCCGCACCATTACAGCGGCTGAACTCTCCGAGGGAAGACGGGCGTCTCTGAAGTACCGCCCGTGGCTTTAGGACCGTAGTCTGGAGTAACGTAAAAGCTCAAACAAAGCGTGAGGGCAAGCAGTCCAAAATGAGGACAGGGTGCAGGTGCGCGGGTACCTAGGGGTTGTGGGGGAGGACAGCTCTGGGTACTTGGTCCCGCAGGGCTGGCGAAGACCCTGGTGCGTCGGGCCGGCTTCTCCGGGAGTCCTGGGAAGTGCGGAGTCCGGCTTCTGAGGCCCAGCCTCCGGATCGGACGCCACCGCCTTGGCTTTGGCCTTCTCCTTCTCGCGGTCGGTCTGGTTGACTGGGCCCGCGGTTCCGCGGCTAGCAGCCTTGCCGCTGCCATGTTCCTTCGGCCTGGGGCAGCCGGCGGTGCCGACGGGTTTGAGGCTGAGCAGGCCGGCGTCGATGCTGCTGCTGACGGGACGTCCCGGGGGGCGGCCGGTCAGGCTCATGGCGCTGGACTTGGCCGGCCGGGGCAGGCTGCGGTACTGGATGTTGTTGCGGGCGTTTGGGGAGAGGAAGCCCTGCTCGCAGCCGGACACGTCCAGGCTGTTCTTCCGGCCTCCTCCGTTACCGCTGCCGCCGCCACCGCCCACCGGCTTGACGGGAATGCCCGAGGACTTGGGCGTTTTCCCCACGGTGGCGGAGCCACTGGAGATGGTGGTGCCGCCCGCCGTCATCACAGTGGCCATGCCGGTGGCTTGGGGCGGCTTCTTGTAGCCGAAGGAGCCGCCGGCGGAGGGCCGCACCAGACCCGAGGGGGGCTTACGGTGCTCCCCGCGCTCCTTCCCCGCGTCCGAGCAGGACCGCTGCAGCCCCGAGGCCTTCACCGCCAGTTTGGCCTTGTCCACCGCCTTCTGGTCACTCTTTGGTGCTGGAGACAGAGACCACACGTTATTCGCTTAGTCATTTAGGTTATCTTCAGTTTTGAGGAGGCCATTACAGAGCTCCAAAAAAGAGGCCAGCAGACACAAATAATAGAACATAGCAAATGTAGGACCGCAAACCATAGAACATAGCAAATGTATGACCGCAAACCATAGAACATAGCAAATGTAGGACCGCAAACCATAGAACATAGCAAATGTAGGACCACAAACAATAGAACTTAGCAAATGTAGGACCACAAACACCATTCATAATCATACAGTCTCATGGACTGATTTTCAAACCAGCCAGTGGGGATTATTTTAAACCCAAAACATGCCAAAGTGACAAATATTTCTATACATGGAGACACATTATTACGATAGTAGGACATGGTGCCTCCAATTAGATATGGATATATCTAACCTGTGTCAAAGTCTGTGATTCAAGATGGGTTTATTTGCCATGCGAGTGCAAATGCTCCTGCATGACACGCAAACCCAGAACGATACCTCAACGTCTCCTTTCTGAGAGCACAGGCCCATGCCTTTCGGCAGTAATACATAAAAAACACATTAACGCTAGATATTGGTCAGGCAGCTTTCAGCAGCTGTATGTGATTTAAGTTCATGAAGGACTGCCAATATATTAGCAAATTACGTCTTTGTTTGCTTAGAGAGATTGAAATGCCTGCGGCAAGCGGCATGAGGCATTAAAGAGGTAAGGAATCCATCCATGACCCGGCGGAGGAGAGCAAGACTTGAGGCACCCTTTTGAGAAACCGTCAAATCTGTCAAATCGCGAAGATCAGGCACTGGGGCGTAACGCCGGCGTGCGGAACATTACAGCATGGTAACAAACCATAAAAGAAAAAAAAGCTCTGCGGAACAGAGGACCTCTTGGCCCGGGGGTGGGGATGAGAGGCGAACGTAACAGATGAGTAAATGTAGAGAGTACCGATACCAAGGCGTAGTACGGGTGCCGTGCGGCTGCCACATACCGGTACGTTGTCTTGGAAAAAAAAAAATCAGACTTGCGTTCTGGTGTGCAGAGTCTGTTCCAAGAAAGTGTGCTGTGCTGTGTCACCGGCCAACAGGAGGCTCAAGACATGAGTCTAAAACGTAACAAGTCGTAAGAATGCTAAATAATTAAAGGCTGTCCAGGGTGGACGATGAGGCACGGATAAGCAGAATAAGCATATAGCAGGGAGTGTGCCCACGTGACACGCTCAGTGTGTATCCAAACCTTCATTTAGGATTATAGACAGCATGGCTACTTTAGCTTTGGTGGTACAGGGATGTCAGGCAAGGAATCAAAACGCAGAGAAACGGAGAAAGGGCTTTTATCGTAACTCATCGAATGCTCTTTGGTGTAGCATTAAAGGGAAAAAAAAAAAAAACAATAACACGGTTCCTTTCGGGGGGGGTTCCATATGAAAGGGGGGGGGGGGTGCAAAAATCAATGTAGAAAGCGGGGAATTACACTCCGGCTGAGTCCAAGGCAAAACTCAGACCGCGCAGGCATTGTCAGCAGGCGGGCTCACGGTCAGCCGGGCGAAACGGGCGCTCTCAAAGGCAGGCCGGCGACACGTCCTGTGGTTTTTCTGCTGGCCAGCTCCGCTCTTCAGATGGCAGCACGCCGAAAGTCTAATGAACACTTTCCTTCTCCTGCTGACAGAATTCTTCTCTTATCCCTTTTGAAGCCTACAAAACTGCCCTGGGGTCCGTCCAAGCCAGCCGAAGATTTACAAATACTTCGGTCTGATGATTGTTAAGCAACTTTTAACTTTTAATCTGCTTTTAAAACAAACAAAAAAAAAACACTATTTGCAAAAACACATTTTGACGCATTTCCATAATCTGCGGGCCATGTACATGTTATTTTTCTTCTATTAACTTCTGGCGATCACAGAAGTGAAAAATAAGCAACCACTAATTAAAATAGCAGCATTTTCATTCTTTCAGGCAGAAGAAACGCTCTTCTTCAGATATCACTGAATATGTCTATTTCAAATAAGATACATATTACCAACTCTCTAAGCTGCATAACGGATTAGAAATATGTTTAAATATGTTCTTTTCAGAACACACTGGAGGAATATCAGGCTAAACTAAATCACCAACATCACTAAAATCCTCCGAAAATGGTATGCTGTGCAGGTAGATTATATATTTATTTTTAACATAATCAACCAAGAGAACAATAAATCCACACTATTGTTGAAAACTGACACAAAGTCTCAACTATTGAAAATCAACAAGAGTTTCTGACAAAACCCTTAAGCAAGTTCTGTCAGGAAAGAAAGAGACATGCATGTTTACAAATCATGGGGTCGAGAGAGATTTGTTTCCACTGGAGTGGTCTAACTGACTTGATTGTTATGGCATATCCTTCCGAACACAGCAATACTCCTCTCCCCATAATGCTTGTGCCACAGACACATGGGGAAGATATGAACACATGTTGATGTAAGTGGGACTCTAACATTGACCGTTGCACTAGTAGTCAGGCTGCCCCTCGTCCCAACCTGCAAACGCTGCTCCTTCGGATGAGGATATCGTGAGCAAGCTTGGTCCCGCAGACCATTGAAGCGTCCAAAAAATATATATATATATATATATATATATATATATTTTTATTTTTTAAATGCTCCCTGAAGGAAATCCCTGTAATACAATCTTGCATAATCACTGTGCCACAAGACCCATCTAAAATGCCATTTTAAATGGGCATGCTGGTCTTCAACTGAGCGTTATCATTATCTTTGGCATTTTAGTGGCATTTCGGGGCTCCAACTCGGGAAGAGAAGCTAAGAAAATAACATAAAATGGCACGGACGCGCACGGCGCGCAAGGTCATAAATAACGACGAAGGTGGTTTTATGGGCCTTCAAATTTGTATTTACCTGACATGAAGGGCAATTATAAGAGAGGCTACACAGAGAACCCCACTTGCCAGAAATATCACAGTCCTTCAGACAGTACTGGCTTGTAATTGCTAACTCCACATCAAAGGGTTTTTTTCTTCATCATTATTTTTGAACCAAAATTTGGAAGTTGCCTGCCTTTCTAAATGTATGCCCATAAAATACATGTTGTTGTACTTTACAATAAAAAATGTGGGCATTGCGGGCTTTGCACGTTAACATTATGTTGCGAAAAGTCAGTTCCAAGGTTAAGAATGACACTGATAATTCTTTTTTTCTCTTCCCAATTCAAAGGCCTTAATTTAAGGTCCATAAATACCCTGCCATTGATATGTAACCCTCTGGAAAGCAAAGTTTGTTCATCTGGCATAAAACGGATGCGTGCAGATTAGCGTTAAACACGACAGTCTTCCAAGACCTCGAGGAAAATCGTAGGGTTAAAACAATGGTATTCTCTCAGCCTCAAATCTTTGAAAGTTTTAAACAAAGCCTCTAACCCACTCTGGGTCCGGTCCTCAAAGCACCTGCATGAACAGGGAATGAAAATCAACACAAATCTGACAGGAGTTGTTCCGACTCTTCTCTGAAGTAGAAGAACAGATATCTTTTTAAGAGCAAAAACAGAACCCTTATCAGAAAACGACCAGTACGAACGTCCGCGTGTCTCAGGCGTTACCCCCTTACCTGCGACTTTAAGCATGCTCTGGGAGGTGTGCGTAATGGGGGATGTCACCCCCACCGGCGGGTTGCGGCCTTTCTTGAAGCTGCTGGGCTGACCCAGGCTTTGCGGCTTTTTCAGCTCCCCTTTGACCCCGCCCTCCTCTCCGCTGACCTCAGACTGGCGGGACTTCCGCCACTTGCTGGAGGGCTCGGTCTTGAGGCTACCCGTGTCGTAGGCGCCGGCCTCAGCTTTGCGGTGCGCCTTGCCGTCCTCGCTGTACCAGGAGAGGCCGCTCTCCACCAGGGAGCGCTTCTCTGCATCCGTGCGCAGCTTGGAGGGAGGCGGAGTCAGAGTTAAATCAGTCTCAGGGTTACGTCGGAGCCATACATTTAAATCAGAGCATTAGAGAGACTAATGTTAACCTTGTTAAGAGCATGTGACATTGACTGAAGACACTGTGGTCTTTAATTTCTCTGCCATTTCCGGCGTAACAGCCCGCACTACGGACTGCTTTTGTGTCACAGTTTCACATACATCGAAAAAGATGGAATTCAATATCTGTTCCATGCTACAGCATTCCCCCAAACCCACCCACACACAATTTATCTGTTCAGCACGAAAGAAATGTCGGTTGCATTCCAGCAGA
Organism: Hiodon alosoides; assembly: GCA_025775065.1. NCBI lineage: Eukaryota > Metazoa > Chordata > Actinopteri > Hiodontiformes > Hiodontidae > Hiodon > Hiodon alosoides. The sequence continues at coordinate 31,231 of JAOYSI010005065.1, forward strand.
CGCTCAGGAAATGAACACAACCTAGACCTTTTGTGTCAGGAGTCGAGATAAATAGCCTACATCTGTGATCGGCTTGCGCGTGCAGAAAAAAAAGGAAGAGCCCATTCTCTCCCCTGTCTGCTTTTGCAAGATCAGTAACCGGGCTGCTTCCAGTTCCTCAGGTTCAAGCTTTCCCAATAGCATCAGTCACTGTCTTGCATAGACAAATAAAATGCAGTCAGACACTTGTTCTTTCCCTATGCTCCATTTAATAAAAATGTAGCAGTTTTTATAGCAGGGTGGGTAAAATGCACTCTTTACAGAAAAGAAAGAAAAAGCTTCCAGCCGCTTTGCAACAGGAAACAATTTAAGGCGTTGTCTGTTTTAGCTCTGACAAACTCGTGTGAGAGTCACAGCAAGCGAACACTCGAAGTACCGCGAGATGGAATCAAATCAGAAGGTCCTGCCAGTACCTGATCCGCAAGAGACTGTGCTGACCACAGATCTTGTCACAACCACTTAATCTGATCAAATGCATCAAACTTAAAAGGAAAACGAGCCATTCTTGAACAAAACCAGACCTCGAAAGAGTTTGATAAAACAGAAGGAAATAAAATGGCTAAAAGTTTGGAATGGTAACTTAATTAGGAAGCACGTTGAATGATAAGTATAAGAAAACATTGAGGGAGAGCGTTGGAGAGTTTAGCCATGGGTTGATTTAAATGAAGCAGGACTGGCACTTGGCCATGGCAGATGCTGTCTAATATCCATGAGCAGAGCCTATCGTTACCGATAAGCACTGTTTGTTTTCATAGAGCCAGGACTTGGGTCACACTTTATGGCAAATAATTGCTTTATTAAAATCAATATCCCTCCCAAGAAGTGATTATGTAATTTCAGGAATTCCTGGCCGTCTCCTGCTGGTCAGAGGATACTTAATCTAAACGCCCTTCAGCACTAACAGTCGAGGATTAGTAACGGTGACAATGCCGGCTGCTATGTTTTTTTTTTGTTTTTACAGGAAATGGTTATTCAGGGACAGCAGGCTAGACAGTGTGATATCCCAATTTGGGCATAGTCAGTAAGCCAGCCCTGCTCTTCTCTGTGCTGTACGCTACAAATCACGTTTGCTCTATTCTACAAAAGATCAATTTCACCTGCTGAGTCTGCCGTCTGCTGAATGCAGGACGATTGGTCCTTGTATGCGTTTGCGAAAATGTTTCCATTCTATACAACAACTTGCCCGAGACATGGTTTCAGACAACGTCATAATAGGGCAGCTGGTCATCGGGGCGCATCGAGGGGCTCGGGTCCGTACTGATAAGTGGACAGAAGGCTGCAGATGGCACGTTTTGGAAGCCAACTCGCTCCGCAGAAGAAGCCCAAACCTCGACTTTCAGCGCTCCCGAAAGAAAGCAGGGTTACCATGGCAGCACGGACGAGCAGAGAAAGCTGAGCTCCGACCGGGGTGGTGACACTGACTCCACAGTGTGAGGTCAGGCTTCTCTGAAGTGCATTTGCATTTCAAATACACGCACACTAAAAAGCGCTGGCAGGTTTCTCTCAATATTTATAGGAGAACCCTTACGCGCTGACCAGCATTGGATTCACACCTTGTCTGTATACCAAATTGACTCCAGAAAAGGGAGCCATTTTCCCTATGCATCCATTTAGAGCTGTGATATTCTGGGTTTGGAGGATCATTTCTACTTTTGATGGCACGTGGGCACAGAGCTACATTAGTGTGACCCATGATGTCGAGATTAAATAGGGTGCACCATGGCTCGAGTGATGCGTCACATGCTCAGTCTGGGGAACGGAACAGTGTCTGGGTTTTATTGCTGAGAAATAAAGTTGTTCTTGTTCTTGTTGACTGATCCCATCTCCTCCTTGACAGCCGATTCTAGGGTTGTCAAATTTGCACTGAGAACTCCAGACCACAACAGCTTGGTGTAGATCAAACGAATGTGTCCCATTTATCGGTGGATCATGGGCTTGCTACAGTTATCTGCCACGACAACGCACCAAGATGAAAATTTTAAAATATCAATGTGCAGACCTGTTTTTCAACCACACTCCTAATGAAACCGCAGTTTTCATGCCTTTTTTCAACCGAACCGAGGCGACAGACGTGACACAGACGCCCCCTTCTCGCTCACCACAATGGAGGAGTTGCGACGGGAGCCAATGGGCGTGGTGGGCAGGGAGTTGAGAGAGGAGCTGGCGTTGAACTCCTCGGAGCTGAGGTTGTCTGAGCCATCACTGAGGCCACTGCTGATGGAGCTGCTTTCATCCCAGCTGGAGAGAAAGAAAAAAAAAAAAACAGGAAGGTCAGGTCGGAACGATGAATCGTGGGTACTTTATACAAGCGGCAGGACGTGCGGTAGAATTGAATTCAGGTTTCATACATTTCATACATGAATATACTGTAGCCTTTGCTTCACATAAAACACATAACACAAATTATAAGATGCCCCGTTTCCCTTTAGACAGAGTTGCCGGGCAACTAAACCAGATGGCCTGTATTCACATCGCATCTTGAGGTGGCCGGGTTCACCTGAGGCCAGTATCCACCCGGAGACAGCTTCTGCTTGTTTGTCACGGTGACACGGATTCACGGAGCTAAGGCCACGATTGCTCAACCGCGGGCTGTTTGTCGTGACTCCTCCGTCAGCCTTTGCAGCTATACATTAGCACGCTGAAAATACGTCGCAGATGAAACTGAATGACTTATGAAAGTAGTGTCACATGCTCATCCTTCCCCCTTTCGCCTGGGTCGCTCACTCAAACGGGCGATGACCAGGAGATAACCGGGCAATGTGACGGAGCTGGAGGAGATGGAGCTGAAGGAGATGGCGCTGGTTAAGACTGAGGGTTCTTGCAAGGCCAGCCATCCAGTGTCCATGCCCTCCACCATCTGTTTTAGAAGAGGGCAGTGGTCAGCTCCCTGTGGGATCCGCCGATACCTCGGGAAGGCTACACCCACAAGCATCTGCTCTGGCTAAAAAACCCGAACCGCTCCCCGCACTTCCGCTTTCCGAGGAAGGGGACCGTCCTGAGCGCCTGCCAGAGAGCGCGGCGTCTCTGGGAGGGACTGTCACTTTCAGGCTTGTCGAGCGCAGCCCGCTGCAGAACAGCGCAGGTTGCTGGAGAACCTGGTGTCATCTCCAGGTCACGGGGGCTGACGTGAATGATCTGGAGAGGCGAGGGAGAAGAAATCTCAGTGACAGCTGCCAGAGGAACGGCCGCTGAATCACGGCGGACTGAGGGCTTTGCGTTGGGTTGTGGGGATGCGTAGATCACAGTATGACCCAGGGAGGTCTTCGCAAAGCTCCAAATAAAACAAGGTTATCCAGTCGAGGGGGAGGGCTGTGTTTTACTTTGATGGCTCATCTGATTGACAGCCCGTGCCAAGGGTTATTTCAAGCCTTGTTAATTACCCACCATTGACAAGCACAAGGAATGAAGAATTCATGGCCGGGGCGTTTAGATGTGTAGGCAAACAGCCAGTATAATGCACCCATTTAAATTACACGTTATATTTAAAGAGGGGTGACCAGACTGATGGCACAATTTACCAGTTAAAACATGATTTTTTGAATCTTTAGAAAGCATGGTCATGTTCATATTGTTCATGCAAGGACATGTTTACAATGTATATCATCCTGGAATGGATAATTAAATTAGGCGCGTTCTGATGTTTTAACGTGTTTAAGAAATAGGTTTCACTCTTTAATGATCAAGATAGCTGCGGTACGCCAGGTTCGTACAATGATGTACCGGACTAGGGCTAATCAGTGCGGTTTGGGTTTCAGCAGTTTGCTTTTACGAGGTATTTTTGTAAAAGGTAACGGTAATTTTTTCTTAACCCACAAAATGATGAGGGAGAAAACCCATTTATTGACCTGCAACACACGGATCGACTGGAAAGCCATGTGGCTTTCATCTCCTAAACCGCTATCATCCATCTTGCAAAATCGAAACTCCTCGGCGAACGCCAATCTGAAGCCGGAGACGTGCTCAACGTTACCCATCTAACGCCTCCCTCCGCCCCTCCTCTCGTTCACCCCAGGTGAGAAAAAGTTCTGACTTTTCTGGGGCGATGTTGCATTATGCGTGTCGCAGTTTAGCACCGCTGTGTCTCTGCGCGGTCCCGATAAGGCACGGCGGTGTCAATCACTGAGACTGGCGGCACCACATCCCTCAGAGACCGACATTTAAAAAACCGTCGCCGAGTCCGCCTCTGTGTGCAACGGCAGGCAGGACCCACGCCTACGTGGGCTCCTGGATTTCTCCCTGCTGGAACGTCATGAATCATTAAAGAGTAATGACAAAGAAAGGTAAATCTGCTGTACACAAGGGGTATGGGGAGGGCTATGTCTTACTGTGAATTGAGTCATCCATGGCGTGGTGAAAAAAAGAATTGAATTACACTCTTTGTACACAATGTTTTAATCAAACGGGCCTAATATTCAATGGAAAATTTTGGACAAGACTTTTTTCAGCGGTGGGGACAGAGGGATTTTGGTGCTTCAGGTTGACAGCGTCGATATCTCGACGGCGACACAGTAGGCTTTTTGAGGTCAATGCCAAAGTATCCAGATAATTCAGAGCTTTGGGGTGTTAAATTGCCGACTTGCATGAAATCACTCATTTCTGTGCACACACAGACATGTTTTAGGACCAGGATGTCTCAACTGCGGCTTCCCATTTAGCAAAGGACTCCGACAATAAAGAAAATCAGCATTTAAGCGATTATGGAGTTTATCCCCAACTCGACAGATGGTCCCACTTTTTTTTTAAGGATCAGTCTATTCCCATCAATGAGGCTTCTGGTTTTGTCCATGTGGACAAGTTATTGCACATTTAATTGCGGCCATAAGTGCCTAATTCCCATGTTTGAAAGACTTATGGCAGAGGTAATATAACAATGTACAAAACTGGGATTATCATTAATCCATAGTAAAAACAGTTATTAGGTACAGTGCAATACGACCAAACATGAACGTGCATCGTAGCGTATTTGAAGAAAAGCTGTGTCATAAACGTGGTAGATTTAAATATTTTTCCTCAAGCAGATTGCTCAGAGATGCACACCTTCAAAAGCAAATGACAAAGGTAACTCAACTGAACGCCAGAAATCACCGTGATTGTAATTAACAACATGACTTCTCACAGACTAAAGTACTTTCAATATCTACAGCTCTGTCGTAGATGCTAACCCTTTTGAATCGAAACAGTATTGAATTCGTTGACACTGGCAGGCAACCGTTGTATTAGTCTGTGAGTCCGACAGCCGAAGAAAAATATGTACAATGGCCCCCAAAAAAATAGCAAATAAAGAGTGCAACATAACATATATTCATGTATAGAGCAAGTCAAAGGCTTTACAAAGAGAGACAAAACTAAAAGTAAAACAAAAAAAAGAACCGTGCTTAGCTTATTGTCCCAGCTAAGAAGCTATTCTTTGACAATGCGTTTTCATATCTATTGTGGCTTGGCACATCTTTCCCTTTTGCTGCAACATGCAGAGTGCAGAACCCCACCCCTCTCTCCCACAGAGCAGCAGCATCACGGCTGCATAGTGATTATGGCTACGTCCAACTGTCCAGAGGGAAGGAAAAAAATCGAGGACCCCAAAGAAACAAGAAACCACTCCCAAAACCAGACATTAGCTGTACACTATCAAAACTAGCGCTATCATATTTGGAGCAGGCGGTTCTGCTAGATAAGTATTCCGTTTCGGGAAAGGATCTCTTGGCTTTAGAGTTTTTTTAAATGCCGTCAAAGCCTTTAAAGCAAAATATAAATCAAGAATTTTAAGAATTTTGAAAGGAGCAGAGAAGGTGATCCTACAATGGAAAATGGGGACAATCTATCCATTGGCCTGAAAAATGGCCTGAAAAATACCAAATAAAAGCTAATCAACAGCAAAACAAGGCGAGGGTAAAAGTCTAGCCTATCCTTTTACTGTATCCGTCTAATTTGTGCTAAGATTACAGTTTTAAAACGAGACTACAAAATCTCCATAATCCATGAAGCAACTGCTGCTTTAATCTCTCAGCACACAGCATCAGTCTGTGTTCTCCTGTTGATTTTTCTACAGAGAGCTCCCTACACAGACAGCTTTGGCGATCCATTGCTAGACACTGAAAGCACATACATTCAGCTCATGCGCGGACATTGGCCCCTATATGCCGTAGACCTGTAACTGGATTACAAAAGTGATAGTCCAACATCGTTTGCGCTTTGACACTCCAAGTGAAATCGGTGTGTATTTGCAGAGGCGTGGCAAGGCAGCCGGAAATTCAGTATTTATAATATATGGTAATATAGTGATTTCCAAGTGGGCTGGGGTTATTCCACCGTAATCCAAAAGAACAATGTTGCTAAAGGAGTAAAAGATGAGAGCACAGAGTAGGTTGAGATCAACTATAAGTAATTAGTCTAACCATCACCCTGACTTCACTGGGACATGGCACGCTCTTAACTGTGCACAACAATTACAACGATCCCAGCGGTGGTGAAAGCTTGGTTGTTTGTGACTCCGCTGTCATCTGGGTAGCTCTGGAAACCAGCTGTGTGACAAAAACACTTAGACGCATCGCCTCGTTGAGCTGAGACTAGGTCTGGGTTGGACAAGAAGGGGATCCCGCGCAAAATGTGAGCACCGTTTGATTCCCAGTGCGTGTGTTCAGAGGTGGGGGGGGATAAAAAAGTTGGAGAGCTTGCAAGAGGAACATGAAGCCCCTCAGTTGCCCCCAGGGACATAATAGCATTGAAATCTATCCTGTCCAACAGCTGGGTAATTTTCCAGAGGGCAAATATGATTTTGGGCTTGGATTATCATTTCAGCGGACTTAATCAACGGCTGGTCTGATAGCAATCTGACAGCTCAGCGTACTCCTTTGAGTTGTTTTGCGGAATGACCGAGTCTCAGGCCAGGGATCCCTTTACATTGGATAGGGCCCTCAGAATCAGAAACAGCTGCAATTACAATCTTCTCCCAGCCAATCGGTTTTGACCTTGAATGGCAAGCGAGGACAGGCCTCCGGTGGTATAAAGCATGCATCCAATATGGGGGTAAAACACTTGAAATACATACGTTGAAAGCCAATATCCAACTGTTTGAGGACAAACAAAGCTTGTGTTATGAAGTTCCACAAACAACCACTAAATGATCCATCGAACAGACATGAAGTGACTCAGTCTGTATAATCTCTGGCCAGGGTTAATGTCTATCCAACTCTTTCCGCCAATGCCATATTAGTACATTCCTTTTCATGTTTGGCTGCCTCCAGGAATAAGTCCTGTATATACAAAACCCGAGTACACAGGTCAGGTTTGTGATCAGATAAATTGTGTGGTCGGTGGTTGTTCTCAACATTCAGGGTCTGAAATGAACATAATGGTTTCCCTCAAAATGAGCAGCTCTAGAAGTCCAAATCATTGGTGAACCGATTCAATAGCAGATGGGTGGGGCTGACTGGACAGATGGGCTCTGCAATATATAGTGCCAGACAGGTTTCCAACCGAAGAACAGATTGCCCTGACATTAGATCATTCCAGCCACTGCAGGCCGCCATCACAACCAGGGGTAATACACAGAGCACATGTGCTAAAGATGCAAAACGCTTTGCACACAGATTAGCAGAAACAATTAAAACAGGTGTACAGGGTATTTATATAAAATAACAGCAATTGAATATAACCCGTATGCCTCCTATTTTATGGCCGGTAACATTTTAACCATAGATACATGTTCAGTACACCAGTCCAGAATTTGAAATGCAGCATTGGTGTTTCAACAATTCAAGAAACCACTTTGTCATGTGAACTTCATTAAACAAGAAATATAAAACGTAGGAATGTGGCAGATTTTATTTTTCCACAAAGAACTTAACCACTTTGCCATTCTGTAACTGTAGCATAGGCAGCACCCCATCTTTGTTGGAGTTAAAGGAGGACAAATATTACCTTGTTTTTACTTTCATCCAGATTCCACAAGGATAAAATGATTCTACCAGTAATAGCTCGTATCCCAGATAAATCCAAGGCAAGCACGCCTGCCAGTTGATGTGGATTACACGATAAACCCCTGCCATCACCCTGAAGTAACGTCTCTGCGATCAGAGCCCATTTTGTCTGTCAGAAGGATTAAGCTTGTTCAGGAGAGAGGACCCCTGCATCGAGGACACAATACAGTGTGATGACGATGATTTAGTGGGACAAGGGGACGAGACAAGCAACGCCATCCACCTTGAGTGAACATCTGTAGATCTTTTGACACTGATAATTCAGGCTCGGGACACATAGCATCTGAGATTCCGAAATTTCAACACAGGAGAAGGCTGTTTTAGCCAGCAGAATGCCGGATTCGTTTTCAGAAATCTGTGCACTAAAGATCCCATGTACCATTAACATGATTTCTCAGCGTTTAGAAAACAAATCATCTAGCTAATTACAACGACAGAAGTTCACGCGATCAACCGATAAATAGCGCCACGTAATGTGTACATGTGCCGCGTTCGAGCACGGACAAACATCCGCGGAAATGCGTCGGCGCGCCCATGTCCAAAAATTAGACAAAAACAACAGAGGGTGAAACAATTTAGTAAAACGATACATAAGGGTGGAGGCCAATTAACTTGCAAAGCATACAACAGTTTCTGGATCACACGTGGAAATACTCGTTTTTATGCCATCTGCTCTACACAACCGGAAACCTGGGGAAGAGAGCGCCAGGATTCAAACGGAGACGGACCATAATCGTGTCCAGTCATCATAGCAACGCGATCGCAAAGACAGCGCTGCCAAATAATTAACTTAGCATAACCTTTAAGTAGACATTCTACAGTCCAGAAAGCTAACGGAAGGTCTGAAATCGTAGTGCTTTTGCCACGTTTGTTTAAGCAATAAAACAGCAAAGCATAACACACAACAAATGGATATACAACAGGCTCTCCAATGCGGATAAGACAACTTTAATTTTACTTTGTAGTTGACATATCATATACTTATATATCAGTTTATTCTGAACATTGGCTTGCAAAAATACGCAGATTTTCCTTAATTGTGAGAATGACTATTTTCTGTTGATTACTAGTATAGCTTGATCGTAATTTCCAGGTGTGTACTGCACATGTAAAACAATTAATTTTGGTGTGTTTTTGGAGGTGAAAATAAATTGCAGTATCTTTGCAGAAGTTGTGTTTTGTGTGTCAAAGTATCAGCTTTATTGTTTATTATTTATTTACAATTTTCTGCAAGAGTATTTCCATACCCACAATAAATGAAGCATTAATTAATGAGGTATTAGAATCACTAAAGTAATGTTAAAATAGTATAGATCTCAGTTTTGAGTTCTCTTGGTAACCAAAGATTATTAGAAATTTGATTAGTTTGTGCCGGTACATAACAAAGTGAAGCAAGCTGGACTTGTACAACAGAAATGAAGCAGAGTCTTCATTTTTTTTCCATTATTCAAGAACAATTTCTAATCTGAACATTCAGCAAAGTCAGCTACAAAAGGAGACTCTTAACGAGATCACACTTGAGCTTTAAAAAGCATTTCACAAGGAGAAGTTGAGATGGGTATTTTTTTTTTCCAGGAGATTAAAAACAATCCACTGTGTCCATTGAATGTGACAACTTGTGGTCTACCCTGACCACATAGTATGGCTGGAAGTTACAGGCGCCTTTTTAAACACCCTTCCCAGATCTTATCTCTGCTACTCATGTCTGGACTATAATGTTGTTCACGTTCAGTTTTAAAGCCAACTAAGAAAAATGTTAAAGATGGGTAACCATGGCATTGGAGGAGTATATTTATAAGTTAACAAAAGACTGGTAACTGGCTAGATAATCCATGTAACCAGTATTACAATATAATACACATACATTTAATGAAGTGTGATTTCCTTTATTAATACCAAATTATATCTTCCAAAATGTTTATATAAACAGCAGATGAAGTAAGCAATCAACCTTCGTTGATGAATGACTTCAAACCCAGAGCTATTTTAAGTTACACTGAAAACCCAATGGTGAGCTTTATGTGTGCAAAAAAAATGTAATTATAGGACTATCTAGCTAGAATTATTTTATATTTGATTGATCCCTCTAGCATGTTGTCCAGTATATTTTTTCTGAGATTAAAGACTCAATAACATATTTTTTCCCCCTTCCCAAGTAAGGTTATAAAATGAAACATCCACAAATTATTGTAGCAGCTGTTCAGTAATCCATCATCTAAAATGTAGAAGTACCCTGAAATATTCCTCCTCAGTACTCCGACAATGTACTTTCAAAAAAGTGTGCTTGGAAGACCAGTCCACATCCACAGATGTTTTCGATTGGTTGGTTCCGGTTTTGTTTATTTTTTTGATTATTAAAAAAAAGAAATAAAGGCCGAAAACTGGGTCTCCGCCATAGTTAGATCTAAATTTTTAAGCTTTCATCGGGAGTATATTTCCAGTGATCTGTGCCTATCACTACAATATCAACACAGGATCTCAGACTGTCTTAGTGATTCTGGGATTCAATGACGGAACTAGAATCCAAGCAACAATCAGAGTGCCACTTACACATGATCTGCCAAAACTAAATCGGAGAATAATGGTCCCATAACATTTCACCACCAGTTAACCTCTCCATGGAAATGTGCAAGTCTTTATGATAATGCTGAAGGCAGAGCGTCAAAACGTTGTCCTCACAAAAAAAATGTTTTCCTCACTATAAGGCGTGTGGGTGCACCATGAAAACCTCACAGGCTGTTAAACCCATTGGAGTGTAAAACCTTATGGTCTAGCTCATGCAACCGTATTTTGTGTATCAAATTAAATGGAGCACTTCATAGGCATTTCACTACATAGGTTAACGCACTAAGGTCTGGGATACGCTTTTGATTCGTAAAGTCACCATAACTGCCAGTAAAGCCAGGTAGATGACAAACCTAGAAGGAAGGGCGCTGGAGGGCTACGGATCTCTGAAATGTCTCCAGCTTCCCGAACGCAAGTGGGGCGTTAGGGTGGGAGAGACTCAGCTGCCAGTCAGGGCTAGGGCCGAGGGCAAGTTCCTGTTGTCTGTGGCCACACTCCAAGCTTGGCGGTTGATCTTGCATCGCATGCTATTATTTGAATTTCTTTTTGAAAGTTTTGGTTTGAAAGGCACAGGGATAAGGGGAGACTACACTCCTCCCCTTGGTGCAGTGCAAACTAAAACCAGCTGTGCTGGGAGAAGTGACAAGCCTCCAGTCTGACCCCAGCTTGTCTCCACTTACAGCTGTTCTAACAGCTGGATGGCTGGCTCCACACACACTTACACACACATTCTGGATGGAAGTGGACAGGGGTCAGTAACCCCCGAATAACAGGAAAGACATTTTGCAGCCGAGGGTCAGTCAATCCATTTTATAACTTTACTGTGTGTGGAGAGACCGGTTTGTTGTTCAGAAAATGCCAAGCCGAGAGTCCTATAGGTTGCCTTGCTCCTTCAGTTCAGAATGGGAGACAATCAACGCAGGAGACGAAAGGGCTACCATGGCAACGGCATTAAAATTAGACTGCTTAACCTGTACAACCTCAATTTTACAGACTGAATTGGGATTAAGTTAAGCAGTAATTTAAATTTGAAATGTTCATGCTATAATAAAGTATCAAAGCTGTCCTGTCAATCATTAAGGAAACTTTAAAAACCAATTGGGAAACATTTGGTAGAAAATTGCATTGTAATAAATGTCCCATTATAAAGCTTATTTATTGTATATTCTTACTGGATATTGGATGAGAGCAATCAATGTGGCTTAAAGCCTAAATGGTACAACGTTAATAACACTGTAGAAGTAAGACCAGACGAAAGCACACATTTCTCAGTGGATATATTACAGGACTACATTAACCATATACCTTTAACACTTTAACGGTTCTTAACACTGTTGAAGATGGGTGGAATCTCTTTACCCCAGGCTGAGAAACAAGCCTTGTCCCTGGTATCCAAGCCTTACCTGGAATTGTGTGTTCTGGCGTGTCCTTCTCACACACAGACCAGGAGGTTCCGCATAACGTGTCCTCCCATTGAAACACTGACTAACTCCCATAAAGCACAGGGTGCCCACTAAACTAAAGACCTCCACGTCATTCTTTTAAAAAAATTACAGCTCCTTCCAAATAACATTTCTTACTGTTAGATTCAAAACCTGAAAAGTCTGCCACCATGCTCGGCCTAAAACCAAGATGGACTAAAACCGGGATTAAATAAATGTAAAATGCCGCACGCAAACGATGGTTTCCTAATGCTAATGGGCATCAGGAAATGATCGTAAAACCCCACACATGGTCTTCAGCCTGAGGGAAAGGACTAACGGTTTGGTTTATTAAATAAAGCTTTGGTTTTACAACAACTTCCGCTCAATACAACTTTTTTTTTTTTAACTTTCGCGTATATGTGCCGAGCCCCGGTGAGAGAACGACTCAGGACGTTCATTGGGGCTTGTGTATTTAACACATAAGTGACTGGGCCACGGTTCAGCCATGTTTGACTCATCTGTAGGAAGGCTTTATTTGTTTTAATGGAACTGGACAACCCCCGCTCTTCTCTCCACAGCCCAAACAGGAAACTACGGCAAACAACATGTTTGAATAGAATTTAGTGAAAAACAGGTTTCATACATTATTGAGGAAGTGTTCTTGACATTGTATATGACATAGCACAGGAACTGAAAACGCATGCATCAGAACATAAGGTTTGCATTACGGCCCGAATAGTATGAAGGGCAATGAGCAAGTTAGGTCAACCTCCAACTTAATCAAAAAGATAGTAGTTCACGAATCCTGGAGCCCTGTTTCAGGTCGAAAGCAAAATGTCTCTTAAAATGCCCTTAAGCCACGACAGCCCAATACATTTGATTGCCATATGCCATAAAATGCAAAAATGCAGTCATGCAAATGGGTTTACACAAAGGGTCAAATCTGGGTCGATCATCCATAAAGAATACTATATCACGGACAATGAGGTCAAATTGAAACAACAATTTAAAACGGGGTTCTGTCGTCCATGACCTTGCCCATGAAAAGTAGCCCACCAGTCGCAATAACACAACCCTAGACATGACTGTCGGGGACTAAAAAGAGAGAGTAAATACACAACTGTTTCTTCAATTAACCCCTTATTTTAAGTATCCGCAGCGATGTTGCTACAGTAGTAACGAGATTAACTGATAAAGCTATAGACAGTCCTTTGAGTCACTCAGTGGTAAATGAGTGTTAACGTTGGGCGTGATATGGTAAATCTAGGTGTCAATTTCATCATAGTGACCGCCTTACTTTGTTATGCGTAACTTCCTTCCATTACTCAGCTTTTAGCTTCCTTGACCACTCGAGCATAAGCAGGTATTGCAGCACGTTTTTAAGCATACACATTTTCGTAATACAGATGGACAACAAACACCACCTTATTATGAGCGAGATAACAGTAAGAGACGCATTCATCGTTACAATTTATTACTTATGTTGAAAGACAAATAAAAACAGCCTGCAACCCATACACTGAAAATTAGTTTTGTAACTTTAAAAACCTTAAAAAAGAAACCCACATCTGGGCAATCCATGCCACATGTTAGAGTACTGAGGTAAACCCACTGGCTCATGTGTAACAATTATTAATTATTTAAAACAGCATCGCAATAGGACTGCTTCCTCCTAAATGCCCCCTAATCGTTACATTCACACAAACGTACTGGAAGCCAATTACAGTTCTGCCCAGATGGTCCTTCTGCTGCTGCAGAATTCTGTCTTGCGTCGCAAAATGACTGGAAGTTAAGCAGCTGTATTGTCCCGTTAAGTGTTCACTTGCGCTACTCCCTCGCCCTATTTAGAATTGTATTGCGTTATGCTTATGTAGGTAGTCGGGCACGCGTCCCTCTGTGTAAGGGCTTATTTCAGAATAAGAAAAAAAAACACATAATAAAACCGTTAATGCAGGCAAGTTTAAAGAGAAGTTGCTATCCTAAAAATGCAACAAAAAAAATGTACGTCACGGATATTCGTGTAGCATCTGAAAAATCCAGAATATGCTAATCGCCAGGGCATTCGCTCATTCAGTAAATTAAACATTAAGGAAATGCAATTTGAACAGCGCGTACCCATTCTGAATGGATGCAATAATTGTTTAATGCGTCCCTCTAGCATTCGCATCTGACGGCAAAACAAATGAGTTTGAAAAAAGGCATCCTCATCATTATGAAATCTGAGTTAGCAAACCACCCAAGGAACACGGATGCGGCACGTTTACTTCCATACGATACAAAACATGTATAATATTAACAGACATTGAAAGTTTCCCGGTCATCGTGCTGGCACTGCAGTATTCTAGGCGTGTTGCTTAAATGGCTAGAGGACAGTACAGGTACACCCAACGAAAACTCACTGCGACGAATACAAACGAACTGTGGCTGAAACAATACACGTCTCCGATTTTACCTTGAAATGTAGTGCATTGTCCTTCGAACTCGCTGAGCCGGTAGCTGCAGCGTTTTCCCATTGAGAACGCGTCCGCTCATCCTCGCACTGCTTTGTTCACAAAGAGCATGTTATGACGGTTTAAAATCCCCCCGTGTTTTTCTTCTTTTCACTGTAGTAACAATACTATTGCCGGGTCCATTCAAATTCTAAGCATCTAACTGGGAAAGAAATCCGTAACCGCTTTCCCTCGTAGACACAGCCGAGTCAAAGCAAGGCAACACCCCCAAATGTCACCCCTTCATTTCCTCCTTCTCCTGATCTCAACCAGCTGTAATCCTTAATGCTCCCAAAATGCGGCATGCACCCTCAGTCATCATATTTTCGACGTCAACCTTGTTTAAGATTATCAATTTAATATTTGTATGAATATCAAACTTCAAATATTTTCAAAAAAGTTCAAATATTTAATAATTGAATT